>OMLC01034001.1:1890-14042 GCA_900302585.1 Regalecus glesne
ATACAGAGGTAGAGAGAGAGAGAGAGAGAGAGAGAGAGAGAGAGAGAGAGAGAGAGATGACCTTTGTGGATAGCAAGGGAGGCCAAGAGAATGGCTCAAAAGAAGAGAAGAGGCAGAGTTGTGAGTGTGTTGGCACGACAGAAAGTGGTAGCAAGTGGTGAAACGGGTGATCTTGCAGTGAGAGAAACACAGATCCAAATTGTATGTGAAGAGGATTGACTCAGCATCTCTCTCTTCTCTGTGATTTCCCATTGTGGTCTGTCTTACCTCACTCCCCCTTCTCCTCCTTGTCTGGGTTTTACCCCTTTTATCCAAGAGAGCTTTCATCCCTTCATCTCGCCTGTGCATTCCTCCCCTGCCTTTCTAACACTCTACCTCCCTTTACACCTTCTTTCCCCTCACTGTCCTTCTCAATCCATCTCCAATCTGTCTAAATAGGCCTACTTCGCTGATGACAGCAGTGAGCGGGTATCACTTCTGTTGTTGTGAATCTGTAATAGAGTAGGACATCCGTCCATCCATCCATCCATCCATCCATCCATCCATCGTCAACGGCTTATCCGAACTGGAGCCTATCTCAGCTCTCATCGGGCGGAAGGCGAGGACACACCCTGGAAATGTCGCCAGCTCTTCACAGGGCAGAGCGGTTAGGGGAACGGTGTCTTGCTCAAGGACACTTTGACACGCTTCTCTGCAGGTGCGGGGATCGAACCTGCAACCTTCTGATCGCCAGATGACCGCTCTACCCACTGAGCCATGCCGACCCTATTTAATTTGGTGTTGTTATATATTCACATGCAGTAACACGAGAGACCACCAGGATGTCGCTGTTGTTAGAAACACAGAGCCACTTTCATTTGGTCATTGAAGGAATAAAATACATTTGTCCCCTGTTTTAAACCCATCCGATTATATTGGAGCAGTTAAGAGGGTCGATGTTTTGCTCAAGGACGCTTCAATACAGTCGCCGAAGGAGCCGGGGATCAAACCAGCGACTTTCCAATTAATAGATGACCGACTGTACATCCTGAGATGAGACCAAACCGTGTTGATTTGGGTTTTACAATTTCAGTCCGCAATGTCTCTTCAGAAGCCACGTATGACGTGTTGTGTGAATGTAGTCCTCCTCCATGATTTGATTCATTTTGACTGAAGTATGGTAGAGCTCATCCCTGATGATGAGACGGACCTGGATTGCGTTTAATGATCATTTCCCTCAAATTGAATTCAACTTTATTGTTATACGCATTAGAATACAGTGACATTCTTGCGCTCTGACTGCCCCTGCCTTAATACAAAGACCACAAGGACAAAGGACACAACATCCCCCCCAAAAAAGACAGCACTACAGACCCACAATGACTATGTACACATGAAACCATACATTATACCCACAATGCATATTATCACCGTCATCATCCACTGTCACTCAGGATCGAGTATGACTGTCCTCTCTCTAGCTCCTTGTGGGAGGATGCATGTGTGTGGAGAGGCTGATGCGCCTGCTGCCGCCACATGGTCCTTGGCAGGGGTTGGCCAGAGTCCAATGGCATGGGGAAACAAGACGTTTGGGGCTGCGGTGGCTCAGCAGTGGAGCGCGTGCCTCCACGCCGGGCGTAGTGGGTTTGATCCCAAAGTAGGGCATCAGGAAAAGGGCATCCGGGCAGAATCCCCCATGTTTGGTTAACATGAGGCATATGACGTAAAGCTCGTTGAGAATAAATCCATTTAGCATTAGAGACCATCTACAGTATACGATAATTACAATGTAAGGTGCATATGGGCCCATCAGCTGTTCAGCAACCTGACTGCCCGTGCAAAGGATCTGTTACTGAGATGAGTGGCGTTGTGATGTGATACTCAAGTAGCATTTCTTTAGATGGAAGAAGCAAGGACAGAATGTGAGTGGGGTGGGTGGTCCCCGCAATGATGTTTTGGACTTTCCTTTTGCGGCAAGTGACGGAATTATTACGACGTTGAGGTAGTTCATAAATATTTACACCAGGTATGGATAGCAGGATTGAGACAATCACCACTTTTCACTTGAGATTTTATGCATTACCCATCAATGTAATGTGGCCTAGGCATGAGTGGAGTGTGAGATATACATTACAAAGCACTTTGAGTGATCGATGGACAAGAAAAGTGCCATATTAAAATGTAGTCAATGTGTGTGTGTGTGTGTGTGTCTGTATATATAATTGATTTATTAATAAGGTAATTTTTGGTTTTAAATAATCCAAGAAGCCCAAAATCCCAACCTCTCTTTTCCTCTATAGGGTTACACAGATGAACCTGTGTCTAAGGTGTTGTGCCATGTAGAGGACGGCTCGGTGGTCCAACTAGACAGATGGAACCTCCTGGTAGAGAAGAGCCCCACCCATCCTGAGGAGGCTACACAGAAGGTCAGGTGTCATTGTTAGTCCATAGGGCATACACTCAGTTTCTTCATGTCAATTTTCAAAATGTTCTTCACAAGTTGAGCTGTAATCCTTGATTTTCCCCCATCTATAACCCGTAATTTTACCCATCTGGATCACAGTCGGATACCATTCATAGGAATTTAGTATAACATTGACATGGCATGCCAATGTAATATAGTTTGATGAGCATGCGTCAAGATAGTTTGATGTAGTTTACAATACATAAATCTGTTATTTTTGGTCCCCGAATCCATTTTTACAAGGGTGGGAAGCGTTTACTGCTGAGCTGACGGCACATAAGCCACAATGGCCGCTACACATTGTTTGTAGTGCCAAAAAATCAGTGTCAAACAGGTCTGTTTCACTCTGCCTCCTACATCCAACTATATCGCCACACTGTTCTAAATGTAATATTGTTTGCCCAACAGAATCTCCAAATGGTCATCGTGTTTGTCATCATGTCATCATGAATAATACAGTCACAGATTATCGGAAAAAAACACATCATGCACAACATGAATGGTTGTATGTATGCCATCGGGGTTTGAGGTGGGGACTATTGGAAGACATTCAGATTCCTGACGGGGAGGAAAACAGTTTGCGGAGCGTGTAGTCTTAGTGGAAAGTGACGTGTAGTGTGACTCCCTGAGGGAAGGAGCTGGAAGAGGTGATGAGCAGGATGTGAAGACTCAGAGATGGAGTCATGGTGGCTCAGTGGGTAGAACGCACGTGGCTTGGTAAATGTGAGGCATTCATTGTAAAGCACTTCGAGTGGTCGCTAGACGACAACAGTGCCATACAAGAACAAGTCGATTTACCATTTAGCATCTTCTTTGCTCATTTAACAGTCTGGTGAGTATATAAAGATTCAATTGAGGAGAGTTTTTCCGCTAGAATTTTTTCCTTGTTTGGCTGTCCGTGCCACCATACCATACTGTAATAGAGGATGTTATGATGGACCTGATAATGGTCGAGTCAAACGGAGTGAGAAGTTGCTTGACCCCCCATATGTTTTAAGTTGCCTAAGACGGAGAAGTTGTTGTTGAGCTTCTGCGTGGATGATCTTCGGTGTTCATTTTCCACTTGGGGTTAATTGCTTATAGACACATCTGCTATCTGAATTATTCAATACGTGGCTTTCTTTTTTTACAAATATTGTGCCTGCGCACACCAAGCCATCTACCATGAATGAGTGACTATCAGCAAGCCCAGTTTAAATGTATTGTTTATTAGTTGTATTTAGTCTACTAATCTTTTGTTTATAACCAGGAAGGGCTGCGGAGACCGACAACATATTCCCAAACATTTTGCATATTTGAGCCTTTGTCTATCTAATTGTTTGTCGTTTAGATGCAGGCTCCTTGTCAAGGTGCTAGCTATGTTTGCGTTGCTTTACAACCTGCCACTTTTGAGACTGTCGCAAAATGCGACATATTTTACAGCATAGTAGATTTTCAACATGGATTACGTGGGAAGCCTTTGTTCCCCTGATCATACTGACTGCTATAAAAAAGACGAAACTCAAAAAGCAAGCATGCTAACGGTAGCTAGCATGCTATCAGTTAGCTAGGTGCTAGTTGCCACCTGTTTCACGTAACCAAAGCTACACCCTTGAATGGTAATTGATGAATTAACATGAGCGTGGACATTGACTGGTCATGCGGTGTCCATTTTACACTTTTTGGTAGATCAGTTAGATGACTAGTTCGAACAAACCACTTATCAGAAATGAAATGCGCCCTGCATACATACACCCTTTTCTCCTTGTGGACCATCTGAAGCCCAATCCAACCTTCTCATAGCTCTCCTGGTTCACAACACTACTCCTTGTCATTCTGTCTTCGTGACACTTCCTCCACCGCTTCTACACAAAACCTTGCTTCTTTCTGCCCTGAGTTTCCGCACGCCGACCATGATGGCGTAGCTGAGAAACCCGTGTATAGACTCCTCCTCTTACACCACTGGCATACATACAACCATTCACCTAACTGTTGAGCATGATGTGTTTGCTTCTTGTGTTGTGTGAGTGTATTGTTCATGATAACATTTGGAGTGTTTGCTGTTGTCCATGGATGTATTGTGCTGCAGAGTTAACGCGCTATACTGAAATCAAATTCCACCGGCCTTGGTCATGTGGCTGATAAACAATCTAATTTTTTTCTATTTCTATTTTCTATTTTTTTCTTTATTTCTTTCTTAAGTTTATCCCACTTTTCACACCCAAATTCCCCGAGTTGCCTATGGCTGGATCTGTCACTGATGCCCCTCTAGAGCGTCGACAGGAAGGAGGAAGCCACATCCTGTGTCTTCTCCAAGTCACATGACGGCTAGCCCTCGCTATGTCACAAGTCACGGTCCCGCGGGGAAAGCACGGTGCTTGGCCGTCGCTGGAAAACGAAGCAAGATTACTTTCCCTTCACTTAACCGTGGGCGCCTGGACGACCCTGAGGGGGTCACTGACGAGAACCTAGAACCTTTATCCAACCTATCCCTTATCCCCATGTGAGACTTAGCCAATTATGACCCATTAACTATGGACCTCCGGTCATGGTTTGAAACGGCACAGCTGGGATTCAAGCACCCAGCTGTGTGATGCAGAAATGCACTGAACAACACCTCAACCCCCCCGGAGGCCTTACAAACAATCTAATCTAATTTAATCTGATTTATGTTCCAAACAATGTAAAAGGTTCAGTGGTGGTGATGGGGTCTCCATTCATTTGGATGAGCACTTTGCGATTTGCCATGCGTCGGAAGTCAATAACGAGCTCTTAGGCTGGCTGTATTAAACAGAAGGTAATTATTTGGGCATTAAGTGACAGCTTGGTCTACTTTAGTGTATTACTGGGTTTCGTCATTGTTGGCGATGAGGCCTGCAGAGGCTGTGTTTTATCATTTTCACAGGACTGTCTGTGGTAAGGTTGGTGGTGTAAAGTGAGAAGAGCAGGACTTTTTAATATATGCTCTATTTTCTTGACCTAGTGTGATTTGGGGTGTTTGTGATGGGCCCGTGAGTAAACAGTTCTTCCGGATGTGTGTGTAAATGTATAAGTGGTGTAATTTCTGCCTCTCTGTCCACAGCTGCCACTGAATGTGTTCAATAACTACTTCAGCCTGGGATTTGATGCTCACGTCACCCTGGAGTTCCACGAATCCCGAGGTCACTGAACTCTATTTTATTCTATCGTGTTCTGTTGTATAGGTCCCTTTACTCAAGTTAATTTCCAGTTTGACTCTTATTTTAACCTTGGAACCTTCAGACCAGAAACCACACAGAACAGGTTATACTTAGAAATGGATGGACATTTTAAAGCCTCTTTCACTGAAATCTAGAATTACCTTTTTAAATCGGGGTGTTAAGTCACTGTTTAAGACGAGGGGTGCACTTTCTACCACGGTGTAAAATATACACTCAATACATCATTGTATGCTTTGATAATTGCAAGTTCAGTGGATGATCGGAATGTTTAAAATATTTACGAGCTCATTACAACTTTCTAATAATATCTTTGCCATCACTCCAATTTCCTCCTTTTACTTTGCTCTATTTCTGGGATTTTTTAATTTTTGTATTTTTTTCGCTCAATCCCCTATGGAGATTGATGAGCTGCTGTTGCAACTGTAACAGGAGCAGCCAAAACTAGCAGTAGTAGTAGTAGTAATAGTAGTTTTTGTTGAATCCCCCCTTAAGAAAAGCATAAGCATATTTCAATAAACAATGTTCAAAGCTAAGACATTTCAATAATAAAATAGATTGATAGAGAAACAACATTTTAAAAAACCGAAATATGTAAAAGCACATTCTACACATGTATGGTATTCCCTGCACAATAAGTCACTGTTTTGTTTTTTTTACTCGTCTGGTTGGTCATGTGACCTATATTCCAAAGCAACATATATAATGTAATTGTGTTGGACAAATACAATCAATTTCAACTAAGTCCACAAGATGACACTTTAATCTTGTTACTAAATTGAAAATACTAGAGGACTGGATTTTGGATCTCATGTGAGCAAGCAGACTTAACTTTCCTTTGGGTGAGAAGTGTCGGTTAAAAACAAACTGCCGGTGCAGGGATTTAGTCAGTAATAACCAGAAAGAAGGAGTCAAATCAAAGTTGAAAAGAAGACCAAAGCAGTTCAATACAAAAGAAAAGCAAGGCTTGTATGACATTTGAAAAAAAAAAGGTCTCCGCCACTGACAAAACGAACTGGACTTTGCGACAAATGTTCAAATGTACTGATTTACAATAGACACAAATCTGGCTCCTCTGAGTTGAGGTGATATACCTGCTCTATTTTCCCTGGTCAAACTAAATTCTCCTTCAAAGATAAAAAAAAAAACAACTCCTTGCACATTTTAAACGAGATGCCATCAAGAAATGTGTTTGCACTTTGTGTAAAGACATGCAGCCATGTGACTGCGTTACCAGAAAAGCCTTAGTTGACATGGAATACAATTGAAAGCCTTTATTGTCATTGTACAGAATACAACAATGCTCAGATCAGTACAAGACACTGAAAAACGAAACAAATGAAACAACTTCGACAAAACGAACAACAGCCAGTAACACGTGTTCTAAAATAATAAGTAGAATAGATCGATTGAATGTAATTTTTCCCCTTAGAGTAGGTGTACTTGTTGCACTAGAATAAGTAGTAGTGTGTTCAAATCCACAGCAGGGCATCAGGAAGGGCATTCGACCTTAATCCCCCCCCCCCAAGCCCCATCTAATTCCATGTCCACCCTCCAATGTGGGCACTAATCGTGACATGTAAAACAGGCCTCTCATTGAATTAATATGAATGTACTAGAACATCATTTTGCTTCATCATTACTGACAGGTATGCATCTCTTTATCAATACTACATAGTAAAGAAAAGAAAGAAAAAAGAAATGTTTCCTTTATCAGACCCCCCCCAAAGGGAAAATCTTCTATTCTCTACATTTAACCCATCCTATCGTAGTGACCTGCTGCCATCTGATGCTGGGGGAGGAGTTAGAGGTCCAGTGTCTTGCTCAAGGATAGGGGCTTGAACCTACAATCTTCCAACCACCAGAGGACCACTCTACCCACTGAGCTCTGCTGCTCCAAAATAAAATAACTTGTGGCAATAATGATTGTGTCTGACAACCATTGGTTTCTCTTTCCTTTGCATTTTACTTAAGAGCTGTTAAAATCATACCCCTCCTTGAATCTGCCAATCCTGTCTTTCCAGAGGCCAACCCGGAGAAGTTCAACAGTCGCTTTCGCAACAAGATGTTCTATGCAGGAGTGAGTGTTGTACCTGACGAGCAGCACACACACACACACACACACATATGTATGTTGTCTCGCATTAATATCTTCCTACATATTCATATTTTACCTAGCCGGGTGTGTGTGTGTGTGTGTGGGGGGGGTGTTTAAGAATGGAAAGGCTAGAGAGGCAGGAAGCAAAGCAGGAGTGTAAAAGTGATCCAGATGGGTTGGGATAAATGAGGGGGAAACGAAAAGCCAGAGATGAGAGGAAGAGATTGAGATGAGTAAATTGAGTTAAAGGGAGACAGATGGAGGAATTAGGGACAAAGATAAGAAAAGGCTGAGAGGAGAAAATCGAGTAAGAAGAGGAGATGCTTCTTTCTAATGAAAAAAAGATGTAATGAATTGTAATTCTGCTTGACAGAGGTTTTCTCTCCCCCTGTGTGTGTGCTTACGTGCATGGGTGCGTGTGTGTGTGTGTGCGTGTGTGTGTATGTGTGTGTGTGTGTGTGTGTGTGACCAGGCTGCATTCTCAGACTTCCTCCAGAGAAGCTCCAGGGACTTGTCCAAACATGTCAGAGTGGTGGTGAGTTTTTTTTTCACAGACCCTATTTTAGTCCTCGTTCAGTTTGGACACTTAACAGTTTGACTTTAGTTAGGACGCCACACTGATCTAAAAATAAAAGAATTAATAAAAGAGGGGGCTGTGGTAGCTCAGTGGGTTAGCGTGCCTGCTTCAGCAACTGACGAGCCAGAGGTAGGCGGTTTGAACCCACCGCAGGGCGTCAGGAAGGGCATCCGGCCTTAATCTCCCAAGCTCCATCTAAGTCCGTGTCCACCCCCACAACGTTGGGAGTTATCATGACGTGTAAAAACAGGCCCTCACTGATCTCACATAAAAAAGGACTGGATTGAGTTTACAATTGAGTCGGGTTCAAATGTTGTCGGTCATATTAGATGTACCCAGTACTAGACTGTCACTTGGTAAGTTGAGTATCAATGTGAAGACCAGCAAAAGTGCTTCAATGGGAGACTCGATAACTAATGACACCCTCAAATCGTATCGCCGATTACAAACAAGTGTTAGCATTAAAGTTTTTTTTTCATATTTTATTTGCTCCTCTGCAGCTCTTAACACATTTCAAAATTCACATGGGTTATGAGTGACCCCCTTTTGGTGATCTTTTATACCGTCAAATACATTTATGAACAATAGAAGGTGTTTGAAGTTATTTAACACTTGCAGAAAGCCCAGAAAGCCTAGTGAGCATGACAAGCGACTGGCGATAAAGAGAGGCAGTCGGAGGCTTACTGGGACCTAGAACTTGCCTTCCATGTAAAATTCAGTGACTTGCTCCTTGAAAATTCCTTTACATAATCCACCCGTCTGAAGAAAGTAAAGTACCTTTTTTATAGGCATCTTACATTTTTGTAATCCCATACCGATATGTTCTTAAAGTTCTTAATTTCTCATTTTTCCTTCTCATAATTCACTGTTTAAGAGTCTCTTAAGAATTCACGTGTAATACAGTTGATGTTCACCTACTGCATGGGGCTAAGATAGGCTTTTTAAATTCATTCAAAATGCATTGAGCCATGATGTCTCCATTGGGGGGGTCTTGAGGCGTTGTGTCAGGAAACTGTTTCAGACAAGTGAACACTTAGTTTGTCGGCTTAAAATGCAATTCCAGGCCTTAAAGTCTCTTTTCAAGGGTCATTTCCTACTTTTTTTTAAATGTATGTATTGGCTCTAGCCCCCCAGCCCCTTCTTCTGTCCTAGAAGTAGAATCATTATGAGCTTTAACATACATTTGTAACACTCTGGTATTCATTTCCAATAAAGCAAGACATATACACTTATCTTTATAAGAAACCTGTTCTGGGACAGTCATTTACTTTGTAGAGAGAGCGACAAGGGCATGACGTAAAAGCTAGATTTTTAAAAAAAAAATTAAACCAAAGATCAAGAATTGTGACCTCAGAGATGAGGTAAGTTCATGTGGCTAATAGCTTTTTTTTTCCTCAAGATACTTTATTTTCTATATTTAAATCAATAAAGTATCTTGACTTTCTTAACCGGTGGCATGGATTGTGATGTTTGAGCGCCCTCTACTGGTTGTTGTGAATAATTTCTTATAAAAATAACAGCCATCCGAGAGTCACAAAAAGAGGCGAGTCTGTTCAACCGGATCAGAAGTTTATTAAGAAACGTTTCGAGAGAAGGGGGCTTGTAAAGTAAAGATTTTCCTCTAAAACTCTCCGAGAGAAGAGTTTTAGAGAAAAATCTGCATATTTTTCCATGCGGAGTTCAGAAGTTTTCCAACGGATAAAATCTCTAGTAAACAAGCAGCAGCATTATAAACTGAAAAAGATCAAAGACATTTTCATGGGTTCTTAGACATGAACTTTTCATACTCTTGAGATGCATTTTGAAAAAAAGAAAACTACTAAATGACCATTTACACACTTCCGTCTAAGTCTTTTAATGGTCTTATTCATGTATAAATATCCATCCATCCATTGTCAACCGCTTATCTGAAATTGGGTTACAGGGGAACTGGAGCCTAGCTCCGTTCTCATTGGACGAAGGGCGGGGACACACCCTTGAAGGGTCGCCAGTACGTCACAGGGCAGAGCAATTAGGGGAACAGTGTCTTCCTCAAGGACACCTCGACACGCTTCCCTGTAGGTGTGGGGCTCGAACCTGCAATCTTCCTATTGCCAGACGACCTCCCTACCCACTCAGCCTTGTCGTCCCACGTTCAAATAAAACAAGTTTATTCAGCGTCATCCTAATTTTATCCCCAGAACCCTTTAAAGGGAATACCATCTTATTTTGCAATAATATTTTACACTTCTTTTAGTCAATTGAATGATGTGATTGTCACCAATACCACGATCAAATACATGGTCACGTATGTCACAAAAGGCTCTCGACAGATTCAAGTCCTGCAATACAGATGATGCATATTTGAGTCCATCCAGGATGACGATGCCAAACCACTTGAGTGTGCTTGAGAATAATATGCAGCTCAATCCATTCTTTCTAGAGATCGGAGGGAGGCCATAGTTTTCAAGTCACAAAGTAGGCACTCTAAACTAACGTCTCTCTTTCTCTTTTTTCTCTCCATCTATCAGTGTGATGGTACAGACTTAACTCCCAAGATCCAGGAGCTTAAGTTCCAGTGCATTGTATTTCTCAATATTCCCAGGTGGGTGGGTCGATATGCGACAACTGGTCAAATGTGGTCAGACTCTTAATTTCCACATTGTCTCTCAACGCCGTGATCTTAGTCAAGTCAACTTGAGTTAGTGAGGTGAAGAATGTTGCTTATTGAAAAGTCAAACGTGCTCGGGAATCGATGCAGCCAATCCAAAGTCAGTGCTCGCAAGGCCCCTTTTAATTTGGCACCGGCTCACGTTTCCCGCCTTTCTGTGCGACTTGTTCTGGTGCATCAACAACGTCCTCGAGTGAAGAGGGTGTAAACCATTTGATGAGGCAACCAAAGGGGACTTTTCATGGCGTGCTGCACGGCACGCTTTCGGGATTTGTCACATCCTTAGAGCTTGATTTCCATCACGAGAGTTGGCTGAAATGATCTTGTCTTGAAATAAAGATTGGCCACAGATAGACACGATGACATTTGCACATTGCAGCCATTATGGAGGAACAATAACACCCATCTGAAAACTATAGCGGATTTTTCCATGTGTTTTTTTTTTTTGTGTGTGTGTTTTTGTTCCGGCTTTTACGTCATAAATGTATTAGAACCATTCGTTTCCTTGGTTAGTTATGTTAATTTGATTGCCATCAGTTAGTCACGGCATGGTGATATTGATGGTCGCCGTAGCTCAATGGTAGAGCAAACGCTTCAGGAAATGACGAGCCAGATGCTACGGGCTCGGATACACCGCGTGGCATCTAAAAGCACATCTGGCCTTAATCCCCCAAGCTCCATCTAATTCTGTGTCCAGCCCCACTATGTGAGGACTGATCATGACACCTAAAAACGGACCTCTCGGCAATAGATCGGTGATATCTGACCGGTGGTCGCTTGTTTGATTCTACTGATTCTTCTCTTCTACTAGTCTGCTAGCGGAAAATTCACTCCTGTATTTTAGTCAGTTTTGCAACGGTGTCATATGTTGACCAACTCGATCAATTGTGAAAATGTCGCATTAGATGAAGACTTAACATGCTGCGCAACTTAAACTCGATTCTGCCCCCTCTTGGTCGTTCACCATATATCATGAATGGAACATACTCTCTTTGCCATTGGCCTTAATAGGTGCAATTCATGTAAGGTTGTTTAATAGTGAAGTGGTCCAGAACCACTGATAGAGTTTTGTGTGTGTGTGTGTGTGTGTGTGTGTGTGTGTGTGTGTGTGTGTGTGTGTGTGTGTGTGTGTGTGCATATCCATTGGTTGGTATTTGTGGTATTGTGTTTTTGCACATAGACGTAAATGTGTGCATGCCTGCTTTTGC
>OMLC01034003.1:2751-27394 GCA_900302585.1 Regalecus glesne
AGATGTTTTATCCCCCCCCCCCCCACACACACACACTTCCTCAGTTAACAGTGCAATTTGGTGATATTGCATGGTGATTGTGACTCTTATTAGGTTTGGGAACAAATAAATAGGAATAGTGTTTTTGGCTACTGGGTCTGGGGCAGGCTAAAACATGTCATGGTACTGTGAATACATGTGTACATGATGTGGCTGTGGTGTGCACACAGTCAACATCTGCACAGCGTGCACAACCAATTACAGAACAAAGATAGAGCTCAGTTTGTTTTGGAGCGTCTTGCAGCTTAGTGATGCTTTAGTTGCAACAGACACTGGCCACCCGAATGGAGGACACATTCGTGGCAAATTGTTTGTGGCTTTTTCTAAAAAAATTATCAGATTGACAAAACACCAGCAACATTGTGCTCAGCTTTTCCTATCACTATTCGATAATCCCTGTGGAAAGTAATGAATGCATGCAGCTTTACGCAGAGGGGAGACTCTTGTTTGCCACGTGACATGAGCTGGGGTGTGTTTATAAAAATAAACAGTACACAGGGGTTTTGCAGCATGCAATGCAAACACGCGGCTACTTCTTCAGGGTTGCACAACCTCATTTGAGAGCTACTAATTTGAATTCTCGCTGTCATGTACAATTTCATGCTACGTTTCGGGGTCATGCATTGGTGTTACGGATTTTGCATGTCATCAGGCATGGGACCGCTGAGGCTGTTGGGTTCTCTTAAATAACACTGGCAATTATAACCACACCTGTGGCAGGAGCTATCCGTCAGGCATATCACATTAAAATAATGTCACGCTGCAACAGCTAGCTAACCGCTCCATGATGCATTCATTCCCGGCGAATGAGCGGTTTCCTTTGAAATGCGATTAGGTTTTCCACATTCACTCACAGATAGGCTTCATCCTCATTTCTCTGCTCGCTGGGGTCGTAAGGCATATATAGGAGAAAGCAGAGGACTCCTGTTGACTTATGGCGGAGGGATAGACAACACACAGAGCTGTAGATTTGGTTGAACTATGCCGACTGATTAATTTGTCTGATTCAATGACATCCTTAGAGATAGGGTGAGAAGTTCAGTTGTCCGGGAGGGACTCAGAGTAGAGCCACTGCTCCTTTACATAGAGAGGAGCCAGCTGAGGTGGTTCCGGCCTCTAGTAAGCATGCTACCTGGTCTCCTCCCTAGTGAGGTGTTCCAGGCGTGTTCAGCCGGGAGGGGGCCACGGGTTAGCCCGAGGACCAGGTGGAGGGGTTCTATCTCCACACTGGCCTGGGGACACCTCAGGATCCCCTAGTCAGAGTTGGTTGATGTGGCCAGGGAAAGGGAAGTTTAGGGTCCCCTTCTGCTACTGCAACCCCAACAAACCGACTTTGGATAAGTGGTTGATGATGGATGTCTGGATCAGCAACATCCGCTTAGAGAGAGGATGGCTGCTTCTGTTCCAACTATTTGCTTGCTCTCCCATTCTGCCTTCGCTTCTCAAGGATGCCCATCTTCATATGGTCCCTTCAATATTTCTGTCGGGTCCTCTCTGCTCCTTCAGTGATGCTCATTGTGATCAGACTTAGAAACAAACAATTACAGCAAGCAAACCAACACACTCAGAAACACACTTAGACTAGCTGGATGGTAAATAGGAACTAGATATGTCAGAAATGGGAGGTAAGACAGCATCCTAATTGAAATACCATTGGACAAGGTGCATTACATAAAAGCAACCAGCATCTTCTCTCTGCTTATGCTGCCAACCTGTTCCTTTCATGTCCTGGTCTTTCATTCCTTTCTGCCGACCCTGTGGTCCTTCAGTAGACTCCTTCACCATCAAGCTTCCCCTCTAAGCTTTCTCTGTGTCATCCCAAGTCAAATTCTCAAGCTGTTCTCAGCAGCAGTTGTTATTCTTTTCCCTGAAGGATGCTGACAGGTTTTTTTTCATCATCTTCTAACTCCACTATATTACTGTGAAGCTCCAATTATTAGCAGCAGACAGAGAGTGTGACGGCGGCTGGTGGTGGTCTCGCTCAAATCCATTACCATCATGCCTATTTGTGTCTCTCAAACTGTTCGTACCGAGCTTCTTGATTGCCGCATTTGGGCGGGAATCTGTGTGACCACACATCCTCGTGGGCAAAGCGTCAAGAGGCATTTGTTATTCGGGTCCCTCTCTCTTTGCATCTTCACGTGAGCAAATCTGACAGCGTGATTGTGGCAGTGTAGGGTCTGCAGTGCTGGCATTATGTTGGACGAATGAAGCCTTTAACACTGTGTCACTCAGGCTTCATTTCTGTGGACATTCACATGACAGAGCCAATCAGAATTCACCTCAGATCAATGCTTACTGCACCATTGTGTCTCCATCAACAGCAGGCACAGGGGCAGAATCAGCCAGACATTATTCATTGTGGCCTGTCAGCTGTGAAACAGTGACATCCAATCCTATCAGGATGCATTGTACGGAGAAAATGTGTTGGGGGGTGTATACACAAAGGAACTGGCATGACCTGAAAACCGTGCGTGATGGAAAATCAAGACAGAAATCCATCAGCTAATGGACTGCGATGGTCGGTTCACTGGGAATAAATGGGACTGACCGTGTTGCGCGCATGGAAGTGATTTGCTGTTTGTGAGCTCTCCGAAAACAAGGTGCTAGAAACCTCTCATTCCATCTTCCGCTGAAACAGAACCACAGTCCTCCAACAATCGTGGTTAAAATGGACTCTCAATGAGCACACGAAGCTCCATAACAAAGGGGAAATAATCCAAAAGATGACATGTCCCTGGTCATGGAAGGCATTTATGCCTTTATGGACTTCACAAACTAGCCTTGGAACTACGGTTAGCAGTCTGAGGTCTGGAACAAATCCATTCACTAAAAATAAAACTCTCCAATCTCCCCTCTCTCATGTATCCATCATGTATCCTTAACTCTCCTCTCTGCACTGTGTACAGCCTTGACCATTGTCCTGCTGCAGGACACTGTGTGCTCAAAGTACTGGATGCTGACCAACAGTGGACCACGCTGAGCAAGGAGTTTTTGTGCCATCTGCCAAACCTGTGTATATATAGGAGTGTGTGTTGTGATCCTGAGTCTCTGTGCCTGCACATGTGTGTGTGTGTGTGAGAGTGTGTGTGTGTGTGAGTAGTTATTTCTGTCTCGATACAGCATACAGTACTGTGTAAAGCGAGAGGGAGGAGAGAGGGGACAGAAAGACGGAGGAGAAAGGAACAAGAGCTCGAGGGAGAGCAGAGGAGAGGTGTAGGAAAAGTACCTGGCGTGAAATATAGCAGCGAGGAAGGACAGCAGTAATTGAAAGATAATAAGCCTTTCAAACCCGTTGCCATTGCTCAAAGTCAAAATTGGGGGGGGGTCCCGCAGTAGAAATACCATGCTAGGTTGTCAAATAGACTACTCCTTCAGCCTTTCTCCTCAATCCCACAGGAATGAGGAATTATCCATACTATTTAAATCACGGCTCTTAAATCAGTTAATGAGTACTTGTGAGTGACCTGAATTTGAGGGGGAAAAAATTCATGTTTCATTCAATCCCAACGTCGCTTTGAACGAAGCATGAAAATTCAGGCTCAGCGGTTCAAACCTCACCCAGCTCCAGCTGACCCCAGTCTCATTGGATGAATGACGATGTTTAAAAGCAGACATGTTTGACTGGGCATAAAATTCCACTTTTACACACCGTTGGTTTTATGCAAACACACCGGGCAATGATGGCTCGCATGTCAAATAATGTGGACCGTCCCACTGGTGTTTCCCATGAGAGCATTGTGGGGGTGGTATTTTAGGGCGTAGTCCCGCTGGAGACATGGTTAAGTCCCCTGAGACAAATTGACGTTAAAGCACTTAGTGAAGGTTAAGATCTGGATGACTGACGCCGAGCAGAGAGACAACACTTTGTCTGTGGCGCTTTTTTTTTCCCAACAAAAGGGGCAAACGAGCTGAATCAATGGAGTGTCATTAATTGCAGTGCAGGGTGGTATTCTTGGCTTCAATAATTCACAGAGGAAATGGCCATGGTATTGTGCCTCACAAATCACCCCGCTGGTTAGCTTAGCTGATGGACATGAGGCAGCTGCGCCTGACTGTTGCTGAGAAATGAACAAGGAAAAACACATTATAAAGTGAGGCCTCATTAAAATCATATTGCTCCATTCGGCTGGCAGTCGACCCTCAGGACTATAAGCTAATTCTTCTGAATATGTTCTGATTAAAGGCTACTGCCACACCTCCACTCAAATGGCACTGGAGGCAGAGCCATCAAGTGAAGCTGCGGTGCAACGTTAATGGTGCGAGGAGATATCATTTAGGTCTACCGCCCCTTAGTCATGTACTGAGTTGTGATTTAGAATCCATCTTTGTCAGAATCAGCAAGGCACATTCTTACATCTTTTTTTTGCCACACTGAAGACAAATACATGCACATATAAGGCAAGCATCAGACTCCTGCACAGTGGAGGGTTAATTCAGAGCCTTATTGCAGGACGCAGCAACTAAAACTTCGAGTTTATTTTCCCTACCACACTGGCAATCGACCAGGGTTTCAATTACTTTGTTCTGGTTTTGATTTACTTTGAATGAAATGTGAAAACTTAACTTGTGCTGAAGATTGCTTATTTTTTCTCAAGGCAATGATGCAAAATAGTGAAATTCTCCCCTCCGGTGCCTTATCAGTGTTTGAAAATGAAAAAGGGGAAGAAACCGAATACACGGTCACTTACGTATGTGCCTACATGGACGCTGTCCCCGCATAAGTCACAAAGCAGAGTGGAGAGCAGCCCATAGCTACTCGGACATCAGACTTTCCACGCATACAGTTAAAAGGAAGGGGGGTAATCAGTAGAATTACTCTGCTAAATGGAGACGTCTGGTGTATAATTCTAGAGAGGTTACCTCAGGAGGTCTTGTATTCTCTCTCTCTCTCTCTCTCTCTGACTCTCCTCGCTGACGGGCAAGACTTGACTTTGGATCCTATCACCAAGGTTAAACAAGGTTAACCTCCCATGATGGGACTGCAGGCATCTGGATATGAGAAAGTATAACATCATAAAAGCAATTAAGTTGTATCCAATGGTGGTGGTGGTGGTGGGGTCGTAACTTCCACATTATTTCCAAGTAGAACATCCAATTTTCCTTAACGCCCTCGTCACTCACTGCAATGTGTGTGAGCGTACACGTGTTGAGAAAATTGCCCGAGCTGTGGCAAAGCCATCAAGTGAGTAATTTAATCAATGAACAGCAAAAAGGCAGAAGCTGAAACAGGACAAATTAGTAGATATTCCTGTCTTATTGGCGAATTTGGTTAAATTAATGCATGTTACCGGAACAGGTTCAGGAGGTCCTGACTCACAAGCTAGTTCCATTGTTACGTCATTTGCAGGAAATTACCAAAGGGTGTGGAGGTCCTTCAAGTTCTGTCCAGTATTGAGTGTGACAGAGAAGACAGCACTTTTATGATGGCAGTGTTTTATATGCCAGTGTGAGTGTGTGTGTGTGTGTGTGTGTATGTGTGTGAGATACAGAAAACATTGTGCCTATACTGTGAAAAACCCTGACCTTTGCAATGCTTTAAATACCTCTAGCGGCTGAGCCTGAGTGCAAGTCACAATGCAGATCGATGAGGTAATTCAGATCTGAAGTCCTGTAGTCCCTGTTAATAAAAGTACTGTGTCTGCTTTCTTCTCTGGGTTCACTGCATTTTCCTTCACTTGGTCATTTAATATGCAAGTAAGTGTATTTGAGAGGCCCGCTCTACGTCACCAATCAGTCCCCGACTGAGCTACTGTATCCCCTTACCAAGCAAGTCCATTTAGAATGAGGAAATTATTTTAAATACGTAGCGATGTTCAGATACAGCAAATTTACTTCTGTGTACACTCTTTCTACTTTTTGACCTATCTATGAATAAATGGTAGAATTTTCCATATCTATACGAACAATATAACCATTTAGCTTAGGTAATTAGAACACACACATCTGTATGTGATTGTTCTTTCAAATTCCCAATCTGCATGCAGTTAAAAACATACAAGCAGTGATGAGGATGAACAGATAGATTCATCCATCCATCATCAACCATTTCTCTGAAAGCCAGTCACAGGGCTATGCAGGAGCCTTTCCCAGCGCTCAGTGGGTAAAAAGCAGGGAGACACCATTGGACAGGTCACCACTCCATCTCAGGGAAAGCATGGGGGGTTAAGGCTGGATACCCTGAAACTCCGCGCTGGGTTTGACGCCACAGCCTCTGACTCTTTAGTTCCTGAAGTGCATGTCCAACCACTAAACTACCACAGCCCTGTTAGACTCAGTCTCCCTAATACTGTACTTAAGTAAAAACCCAAACATACAAACACAAAAAAAGAAACCCAGAAATTCCAAATGACATGATTGATTGAGAGAGAGGAGAACAAGATGGATTAAAGCCTGCCTGGGGATTAGATCATTGAGAGCATTAACTTCATTAAGCTTTAGCTGATGTACGTGCGGGCAGTGTAATGTAATCAGTGGCGTCCTATAGAGTAGAAATGCTTGGAGAATTGGATCTAAAGAGCCATGTTTAATACACCACATTAAGCGTTTTGAACATTGCTGGACAATAGGAATGGAATCTTTTATATGTGAGTTAATTAGGGTTGGCCAAGCGGCCAGACACATTCATCAAGGTGGATCTGGAAGATGACACAGTGGGCGGCACAAAGCTGAAATCCGTCTGTCTCAGGCAATCAACCATTTACACTGTGTGTTTATGTGCATATGTGTATCTCAGTGTTAGTATGTCCATGCTCACACTGGGGATATATTATGGCATTCTTCTCCTCCTTAATCGAAAAGAAAGACATACACAAGAATAGCTGAAGAACTGCAGAAACTGAAAGAGGGATTTTGAGAAAGGTCCGTCTCATGTGTAAGGATCATTCCCCACGTTGTGGGGATGACATGGATTTAGATGGAGCATAAGATATTGGGGCCAGATGCCCTTCCTGACACCCCGCAGTGGGTTCAAAGCCACAGGCTCTGGCTTGTCAGTTCCTGAAGCGGGCAGTCCACCACCGAGTTACTGTGGATCCCGAAACACACAGAGGAGGCAGAGAGGATTATCAATCCATCCATTGTCAACCACTTATCTGAAGTTAGGTTGCAGGGGAACTGGAGCCTATCTCAGTGCTCACTGGGTAAAAGGGAGGAAACATGTGGCACAGATCAGCAGTCCATCACAGGCCAGAGCAGTAAGAACAACAGTGTATTGCTCAAGGACACTTCAACACGCCTCTCTACAGGAGCAAACCTGCAACCCTCTGATTGCCAAAAACAGAAAGAGAAGCAAATGTAAAAAACTTTAACTGTGCATCTGTTGTTGTTGTTTTTTGCTCCAAATTGCAGGATCTCTCATCCTGGGTTTTCATATATGTGCAAATGGTTTAAATTCCTGTGTGGTGTCACACAGGCGTATGCTCCTCCCTGCTGGTTGGTTTTGGTGTGCAGCCGAGCAGAAACAACAGAGATTTTGTTGGTGTGCATGTCTGCAACAATGTAAGCAACAGCCACCTCAAAACCCTGTGCTCTGTGCCACTGTCCAGAGGCATCTATGTGTACCTACACAGACGTATGTTCCAGCCTTAAGGCCAATTTACTTCAAAGCTTCAAGCATCAGGCTTCAAAGGTCATCAATGAGAACAACTGTGGTAGCGATTATGTTGATGAGAGCACCTTTCTCCTCTCCATCGCTTCAGAGCAAAGCCAAGGGCGTGCCACGGTGAATTGATATTTTCTGCCCCACACTAGAGGTATGTATGAGGTATGTGTGCTCAGCGTTCGAGGGTGAAATTGTCCATATGTTTTGTGTTGTTTGTGTATGCATGTGTATTTGTGACTGCCTGTGTCGATCTCATTCTCTTCGCCTGTGTGTGTGTCTGCATTTTTTATGAGCGTTTGATCCAAGTGTGCCATCAGATGTGAATGCTGCTCCCATGCCAATCAAAGGTCAAATGAAAATGTATTTCCCCACAGAGCCCCGGCTTACTGGAGGCCTCACATGTATGTCTATATTAGTTGGCTGCATATTGTGCTTTGCTCCTACAGCAGCAAGCCATAAAGTGCAGAAGTTAGACTGGGCCAGAGGATCCGGGACGTTAGGGCTAAATTTGGGAGAGGAGTTACCTGAGGATGTACACTGGCTGATCTAGATCCCCAAAAGAATGATCCCTTACGAAACAAGTGAAAATTGAAAACCAACTCATTGTGCTTTCCTGTGACATCTTTACTTTAACTGCTTTTCAATAAGACCTAAAGCAAGGAAATACATCCTGCTCCCTATCTTCCTAAAGGTCAGAGGAGCTCTGCAGAGATAATAACGTTGTCAAATTGTCGACATGGTGTTAAATGATCTGCCTATCGGTGACACCCCAGTGATTCTCTACATGTATCAAAAACACTCCGAGACATGCAAGCAGCCGTCACTGAGCAGTCAGCATTGTCCCCACTTTTACACCTCCGTGGTCCACCCTATTCAAGGGTAGTGACAAAAAGGGAACGCAAGGGAGATTAAACACTGACATCTTCAATCATATATTCAAACTCACAAAGTTGATAAATTACAACTCAAAGGACATTGAGGTGGTGATGTATCGACTGCTACTACCATTTATCCTCCCTTTTGGCAACACATTTGGCTTGACAGCAGCCCTTTAAATTGAACTTTTTTTAACCTCCATCCATCTCACTTTTATACTTTTTTACCAAACTGTACAACTTTTCTGATCACCCCATAACATTAAGGACATATTTAACTTCCAGAAAAGCACATTTTCTCACCACCACAGTCTTTTTTTAAATATATATATAACCCCATTATAGGCACTATGGAGGCTGTCTGAACAGGACTATAGAAGGGTTCAACAAACATTAGGCTTTTCAATTAACTTTAATGTAGAATGTAATGGGGTTGAAGACTAGGTTGATGGGTTGAAGAGGGTAACAGGGTTGAAGAGACAAATATAACCTAACGTATGAATGGCTGTTTTCTATTACTTTTAAATTCACTTTCAGATTTTCTATCAAGTGAAAGTCAAGGGATTCTTAATCTTATAGACCATTGTCACGAATAACAAATATGCTTCAGTGGGTTTTATTGCCATTGCATTTCATTATGTAACCGTTTAAGAAAGACATTCGATGCAAATTGCAATTGAACTGAGTTTTATCAAGCTAAATACAGGAAAAACAAACAAACTTGTGTGCCTATAGGTTGTGTGTGTTTGTGTGTGCACATGTGTGTGTGTGTGTGTGAAACTAAACCCAGGCATAAGAGCCAAACCCCTGGCAGAATAAAATGTACATGCACCTTAACCTTGTGAACTGACTGAACATCTCAAACAATATAGTAAATACTTTTGGAGAGCAGGTGTGATGGGGTGGGGCGGGGGTTGAAGGCCGAGGGACCTTGTGGTGCAGACCTGGCTGTCACACTGCTGTCAAGGATGACGTGAATGGGTCAAATGGGCAATCAAGATATGTTGAATGAGGCAACTAAGTCTCTCTCTCTCTCTCTCTCTCTCTCTCTCTCATCCTGAGAGTCTGGACCACACCTTTGTCAAGATTCTTATATAGCAGTTTGTGACAGCCTGTGGAGGTGGAGTGATTTTAAGGTTATCCCCAAACAGGAACTCGAGGATATCATTCAGAGCCATCCAGAGGAACTGGTTCAGCCCAGCAAAATGCACAGATTTCACTTAGACATGTGTTTCTTAGAGGGCTCTCCCTCTAATATACTCATCTCTAATCTTGTCCTTCATTATCCCTTCCAACAAAAAAATTAGTAGCTTCAGCTCTGCCACCTCCAGCTCAACCTACTGTCTATTTTCAGTGCTACTGTCTCCAAACCATACAACATAGCTGGTCTCACTACCATCTTGTAAATCTTCCCTTTCACCCATCCTGAAAGGGTAGGAGATATTCAATCAATCACTTGCGTAATTCCAGTAAGCTTATTATGACTGTCTTCATAAAGGGATAGCATGACACATTTCACCGTTCACATTTCACCGTTCACATTTCACCGCAACTCGTAATAACAGAAATAATCAGGGAGTTAAGATGTTGCAATAAAAAAGTAATAATATGCATCATGGAGAAGTGTAAACATCCCAATAGTATTGCTGATTCTGGCACAGATTAGCATAGCCTGTAAAGAATTGCTGAGATCACTAAAACAGGCTATACTAATTAAAGCCAGAATCATCAATTCAGATCTTCGGACACTTCGGCCCCCCCGAAATTGGAGGATAGATCCATGTTGACTGAGGCACTGCAAAGTTAGAAATGCATCATTTGTTAGCATTAGAAGATGGATGAAAGGTGGGAAAATAAAGTCCAGGGATAGATAACAAGGTAACAAGACCAAACATTGTTAATAACCAAAAACAGTCAGCAGGTTTAAAAGGATCAATTCAAATGTAATTACAGAAAAAATGTTTTAAAAATTAGCTTCACAATACATACATTGCGTTACAAAAATAGTTTTTTTTTCTAAAATCCAGCATACCCTGGGCAGCACATGAAACAATTCCCAAGTCAGTGGTGTCAGGTGAGACAACATGACACATGGTTCATTTCAGCTCAGTACAGCATACAGCAGGGCAAGGAGAAAGATGCTAGAGCAAATGTCCCCTCTGCTCTCCAAGCAGTCTTTATCATATTGAAGGACTCATACCAATGAATTATACCATGCACAATGCATCACGCCAGAACCAGCGCCTTTAACTACATAATGGATGGCCTGGTGAGACAGAAATGGAGGGAGCCCAAGATAGAAATGAGAAAAGATCAGCATGAGAGTAGGCAGGCATGTGTGCTGGGCAGACCATGGAAAGATGGAGATGCAGTATGATGGGGGAAAAAATGGACCAAAGAAACTTCCTTTGAGATAAGAAAAAGATAGATGCTCATCTGTCTCAGTGCTGGGTCTTAGCTCTCGCCAACTAAGAGACATATTCCAATGGAGACAATAGAAAAAAACATGGTAGTGATTTGTCCTCGTCGTTTCTTACACAGAACTAAAAATAAAAGTAGGGATTAGTCATGACCACCAATTTGCAGCGATGCTTTAATGAGCCAGACACTCAAGACTTCTGTTATACAGACAACGCTCCAAGTGTTTTGCTGGGTTTGATTTACGGCACCATTGGAAATCTTTTTTGAATAAAATACCTTACGGTGTAATTCATCAAAATAATACCGGTGACACTCAAGATACTCGACTTGCTGAGTCTCAACTTCACAACCGATGGAGGAAATCATAATGTGTCATAATTCCAATGCAAAGGATATGCTATTCTACAAATACAGGGCTTCTAATTCATCACCGTCTAATAAAAATGCATGCTTTGATAAGGAAATACAGATACTGAGCAGTTGAGAAAACAAAACAATTTGCATCGTATAAAAGTGGGCCAATAAAGAAAAAAACAACACTCAAATCGGTTAAATGTATTTTTGTTCCCATTCAAGGTTGTTGTCTCCAAATAAACTGAAAACAAATAGCTGCATTTTGAATTTGCTTGAATTTATGGATATTTGCACAAACTGTTACAAACTACAATGTTAAAGCAGTGCTTGTCCACTTATCCTTGCAAACAATTTGTAGCCCAGCCCAGCGTTGTGTAATGATATTTGTATAACGCAGCTTTATAACCAAGAGCAAATTGTGAAACACATTCACATATACATTATCATTCATACAAAGTACCCATAAAAGTAAAACCATTCATTCCTTTATTGCTCTTTTCAGTTTGCTCTTTTCAGTTTTCTGCAACCGCAGTCTTACTTTGCGAATTTTTCTTGAACACTAACAAAAGGTTATACTATCAAAATGTATTTCTATTATTTTTCTATCAATCCATCCATCTGTTGTTGTTGTTATAACCATTATTCTTATAATTGATGTTACTAGTATTAGTATGTAGTAGTAGAGGTAGCATGTATTATTATTGTTATGTAGTGGGACTATGTAGTCTCTCATTATCTAGTAGTAGGAGTAGTAGTAGTAGCCTTTTGGAGTAGTATGTAGTTTTAGTAGTAGCAGTAGTAGTAATAGCAGTAGTATTAGAAGTAGTAGTATGGTAGTAGCAGTATGCAGTGGCCGTATATACTAGTAATTATAGGGGTATTAGTAGTAGCAGGCTATGTAGTAGCAGTAGTAGTAGTAGTAGTAGTAGTAGTAGTAGTAGTAGTAGCAGCATTAGCAGTAGTATACATACTATATGTGTTAGTTGGTTGAGAAATTGAATATTTATAAAGAGAGAAACTATAAAACTACAAATATTCTAACTTGCAATGCATTTAGAGTGCAGCTCACTCTTAAGAGACACGGTTAAGCTTCAATCGAGTAACAGTGATAGTAATTGATCCTTTCCACCAATATTTTGGACCGAATGGAGTTCACATGGGAAAAAGCCTCCACACTCATGTCACACATGCTGTTGGAAAGCCTATCTATTCCAAAGAAATGTAAAGTGTTCAACTGCTTTTCACAGTGTTATGAAGAGCATCACATAGATATGACAAAGTCAAAACAGTTTTGTCTTTGGATCTAAGACAATGCAATAGGATGGGTTAAATGGAGAGGACAGTTTTCATTGTTGGAATATAATGACCAAATAAAGTGGCTTCTTTTATGAACTGGAGGCAATGGAAGACTGGCTAAAATGGTAGCTGTGTCATCAGTCTTCACATAAAGGCCCAAGTGATGGGTATCGTACAGATGGTGATGAGATGAGACAAGTTCTGATTAAGGTGGGACTGTGAGAGTGCCGACAAGCAATTCAAGAAAAAATATACAGGAGATTGTCTTCATCACTTAGAGAGAGGGGGCATCATTTTACAGGTATGTCTCAATCAAGCAGGGGAAAACAAGAGAATTTCAAATAAACTTGTTAGAAACCAGCACTGGCCAGGGACATATATCTAAGTGGAGTGGATGTCCTTGCAAAGGCTGAATGTGTGGAGGATGTGTGAATATTGCAGTCATGCACAGAGGTTAGACTGCAATAGTTGTTTTTTTTTCATTTTTGTTTCATTTGACAGCGACGGTACAGATAGCTAGGAGGAGAGAAATGGAATGACACAACAAAGGTCACCAGCTGGTTCAAATGGGTGACATTGAAACCATGTAGAATGTACTGTAACCATTCGGACAGGGAGACATTCCCACACCCCTATAGTATTTCCACCAATATATACCTTGCTCAGACAAAAGCTTCTGCGGTAGATAGTTGAATAGGTTCAAGGATGCAGAAGAACAAAACCATTGAAAAGGTCACTGAGAGAAAAAAAGTTACACTGGTGTGTTAAGTGGATGCTTTCACTTGCAAGAATGGGACTATATGCTGTGGAAAATACAGATGTAAAAAATGTGTGTGTGCGTGTGTGTGCGGTGGGTTGTCGAGGGGTTCATACAAAGAAAAAATCCCTTATAGAAATCACAATCCAACCTTTCAACTAAGCAAGTCTCTTTCAAACATGTTAGAAGTTCCCTGGCTTACAATAATAGCAATGATCCTAACAATACCACAACTAATAACAATAATAATTAAAAATGTAAAGATTAGAGGGCCTTCATTGTCGCCTGTCTAGTAGTGCACAAGAGCCAAGAAAGCCACTGTATTTTGTCATTGTGTTTTTATAATGGAATTGTGACCCATTCTTTTGCAAAGAAGCAATGGGCAACCCTAAGGATCAACTCCAGTTCTTTTTCCTCTTGCCTGGGTCGGGGGTACAGGCAGGAGCATTAAATTAGGGGGCGGCATAGCTCAGTTGGTAGAGCGGTCGTCTGGCAATCAGAAGGTTACAGGATCAATCCCTGGTCCTGCACATAGCATGTCGAGGTGTCCTTGAGCAAGACACTGAACCCCTAACTGCTCACTTGATGTACATCGCTCTAGATAAGACCGTCTGCTAAATACCTGTAATGTAATCTAAAGTCACTTTTCAAAATAAAACACCTTTAGACTGATAATCAAAAAAAAGAAAGAAGAATTCAAACGTTCTGTGCAGCCCAGTACCTAATGGCCTGCGGCCCTGTACTGGGTTGCGATCCGGTGGTTGGGGACCGCTGCTATAACACACCCTGTTTTTGTTTCTCTGTTCACCAGTACATTCAGGTGCACCCTGACCAGCATCCCCCAAACTCAGGCGCTGCTCAACAAGGCCAGGCTTCCACTTGGCCTTCTGCTCCACCCATTCAGAGACCTACAGGTAAAAACAGTGTTGATCTATCATTCAGATCAAACCAAGCTTAATGTATATCCAAAAGGCATCATGGGCCAGATTCTATACACAACAATGTGGAAATAATCATACACGTTCTCCTTTTCCTCCTGTTTGTGGGTAGACCACTGTGCTAAAACTAAATGAGCTCTTTGTACCCGATGACAATATACATAAATGGGTTCCCTTCATAGGCAAGGATATTTGCTGTACTGATGGCATTTATAGTACTGACGATTGATACTTTCAAAGTATTGGATTTTGGAATACAGTTTTCTAAGGCCAAGTTGTTGCTTTTTAGCTTTTGCTATTATTTTCCACATTTGTTTTATATTTCCATGTTAAATAGTCCTTTTAACCTGAACCAGGTTGTGTCTCTATCACATAACTAAATCAAATTATCCCTCGTACAGCAGTGCAAGACTATCAAAGGATATATGAATGTCATATTTTATTAATCCTGAAGTAAGAGTATGTTAAGCATGTGTTAGAGGTGAAGAGACTGTTGCACAGACCTGAACATTTGAAATTTGAAGCTGGAAGTAAAATATATGATGATGAATGTTGTCAGTGCATATGCCCTGTAAGTTTGGTATGAAATGGAAGAGAAAGAAGAATTTTGGAGTGAGCTGGATGAAGTGGTGGAGAATGTTCTCAAGGAGGAGAGTACTGATTGGAGTGAATTTCAATGGGCATGTTAGTAAGGGAATAGAGGTGATGATATGATCGATAGGTATGGTGTCATGGAGAGGAATGTCAAAGGACAGATGGGGAATTTTGTGAAAAGAATGGAGATGGCTTTGTTGAATATATATTTCATGAAGAGACAGGACGCAGGGTGACTTATAAGAGTGGAAGAAGGTGCGTAGAGGTGGACTATGTCTTAAGTAGGAATGAATCTAAAAGAGATTGAAGACTGCAAGCTGTTGCTAGACCGCATCAGATAGTGGTCTGGAGGATGATTATGGAGATGAAGAAGAGAAGAACGTGAATTCAGAATCATGGATCAAATGGCGATAGTTGAAGAAGGAAGACTTGTGTGGAGTTCAGGGATGAGCTAAGACAGGTGGTAATGAAGAGTTACCAGATGGCTGGGGAACCACTGCAGAAATGGTGAGGGAGACCTGTAGGAAAGTACTTGGTGTACCATCTGGACAGATGAAGGAAGATTGGGATACTTGGGGTAATGAGAAAGTACAGGAAAGTAAATGGCGGAAGAGGTTGGTGAAGAAGAGGTAGGATAGAGAGATGAAGAATGTAGACAGGAGTACAAGGATATGTGCTTTAAGGTAAACCGAGAAGTGGTGAAGCCAAATTAACCAAGACATATGGTGAGTTGTAGGAGATGTTGGACGTAAAGGAAGAAGAACATATTTTGTACCAATTGGCTAGGCAGAGGATCCAAACAAGGGAGGATGTGTAACAGGCTAGGGAAATAAAGGCTAGAGATGGAAATCTGCTGTCAAGAAAGGAGAGTATTTTGAGAAGGTGGAAGGAGTAGGGATGATGTGGAAAAGTGAATCAGGAAGTGCAGTGGACTATGAAGGAAGATGTGATGGCAGCTATAGCAAGGATGAAGAGTAGAATGATAGTTGGTCCCGACAACATACTTTTGGAGTTATTTAGGAGAGAGAGAGCAGTCGAAATTTTAACTAGATTGTTTAACATAATCTTGCAAAGTGAGAGGATGCCTGAGTAGTGGAGAAGAAGCATACTGGCACTAATTTTCAAGAATAAGGGAGATCTGCAGAGCTGTAGTAACTACACATGTATAAAACCACAGCTTGAAGATATGGGAAAAGAGTAGTGGAAGCTAGGCTAAGAGAAGACAGGATGATTAGTAAGCAGCAGTATGGATTTGTGCCAAGAAACAGCACCACATATGCTTTGAGAATGTTGATGAAGAAATATAGAGAGGGTCAGAAGACATTACATTGTGTCTTTTTGTAGATTTAGAGAAAGTACATGATGGTGCTGAGATGAGGAGTTGAAGAAGTCCGAAGTGGCGGAGAAGTATGTAAGAGTGATGCAAGATATTTATATAAACACTTTATCTTTTCATTATAGATTATAATTAAATCTGTTTCCAGTATTTAAGCCTTTCTATTGTCTTGATGCATGCTCAATGATCTAAGTAAAGGAATCATAAAAACAGTGAATCAGTTCAACTGGGTCAGAAGTTTATTCAGAAATCTCATCCAGTTGAACCAATTCACCGTTTTTGTGAAACCCTTTTTATCATGTACGAGCAGTTGGTAGCTGTAGTGCAGCGCTCAAGGATCCGGTCTGTGTTTTTTTTCTTATTACCTTGGTCTAGGACACAGGCAGGAGTATTAACTCTAAAAATAAACATATATGTGGTAATAAAGTCATCTGATAGTAGTGAGGTGTGCAGTAGGATTAACAGATGGGTTCAAGGTTGAGGTGGGGTTACGTCAAGAATCGACTCTGAGCCCTTTCTTGATTGGAATGGTGATGGACAAGTCAGGTCAGGCTGGAGTCTCCGATGTTCATGGATGATAATATGATTTGTAATGAGAGTAAGGAGAAGTTTGAGCAGAGCCTGGAGAGGTGGAGGTATGGACTGTAGAGAAGAGGAATGAAAGTCAGTTAGAGCAAGTTGGAATACATATTCATGAACAAGAGGGATAACAGCATAATGTTGAAAGGAGATGGTGAAAGCTCATGAGTTTAAATACTTGGGGTCAGCTTTTCAATGTAACAGTGAGTGGGGAAGAGAGTCCAGGCAGGGTAGAATGGGTGTAGAGAAGTGTCAGGAGTGAATTGTGATTGAGGGGTACCAGCAAGAGTGAAAGGGTAGATTTACAAGTTTGAAATGAGACTAACTATAAAATAAAATTAAATAAATTATTCCCTTATCAGTCCCGCAAGGGGAAATTTGGATTTCTCTACATTTTTGACCCAACCTATTGTATAGGAGCAGTAAACTGCCAACAGATGGCGCTTGGGGAGCAGTTAGGGGTTAAGTGTCTTGCTCAAGGAAACCTCAACATGCTATAGGCAGGACCGAGGATCGATCCTGCAACAATCCAATTGCCAGACGACCGCTCTACCCACTGAGCTATGCCGCCCCCTATAGTTGCAATCAAAATCATTCAACCCCCTCTGCAAATAAAGTTTATTAGTCAAATATACAAACTAGCAGCTCTTTTAAGAAACAAACAAATCAAACATGAACATTTTAAATAGCTCAACACAGCTACTATTACAGGTGGTTTCTCCAAATTCAACAAAAATGCTGCTTTTAATGATTACTGCAGTCTCAAAATTATTCAGCCCTCTCATGACAAACATTTTTAGTATTTGGTAGAACACCCTTTTGCTGTTTTGACCTGCCGCATACGTGATGCATAGCCAGACACCAACTTCTGGCAGCATTCCTGAGGAATCTTAGCCCATTCCTCATGGGCAAAAGCCTCCAGCTCACCACTACTCTTGGGTTTGTCTGCTGCAACCGCCTTTTTCAAATCCCACCAAAGATTTTCAATGGGGTACAAGTCAGGTGACTGTGATGGCCACTCTAGTATCTTCCAGGACTTCTTCTGAATCCAAGCCTTAGTGGACTTTGAGGTATACTTGGGATCATTGTCCTGCTGGAAGGTCCACTGATGCCCAACCTTCAGTTTCCTCACAGATGGCATGACATTTTCTCCCAGGATTTCCTGTTACTTGATTGAATCCACCTTGCCCTCCACACGCTGCAGGTTTCCAGTGCCAGAGGAAGTGAAGCAGCCCTAGAGCATCACTGAGCCACCGCCATGCTTCACTGTAGGCAGGTTGTTCTTTTCAGTGTGTGCTTAATTCTTCTTACTATAGATGTACCACTGATCCATAGGCCCCAAAAGTTCCAATTTAGCTTCAAGGGCACAAGAAAAGTTGGCTCCAATTTGCTCTGAACTATATAAATATGCCATTGAGGTTTTGGGATTCTGTTCTGTGGAGTGATGAAACAAAATAATAAAATTCCTCTCGCACTGGAAAGCTGCAGTGTGTGGAGGGCAAGATGGATTCAATCAAGAAATCCTGGGAGAAAATGTGCCATCTGTGAGAAAACTGAAGGTTGGGCGTCAGCAGTGCAATGATCCCAACCATACCTCAAAGTCCACTAAAGCTTGGTTTCAGAAAAAGTCATAGAAGATCCTAGAGTGACCGTCACAGTCACCGCACTTGAACCCAATGGAACATCTTTGGTGGGATTTGAAAAAGGCGGTTGCAGTACACAAACCCAAGAGTATTACTGAGCTGGAGGCCTTTACCCATGAGGAATGGGCTAAGATTCCTCAGGAATGCTGCCAGAAGTCGGTGTCTGCCTATGCATCACATTTGCAGCTGGTCAAAACTGCTAAAGCGTACTCTATCAAGTACTAGAGATGTTTTTCACAAGAGGGTTGAATAATTTTTAGACGGCAGTAGTCATTAAAAGCAGTGTGTTTGTTGTATTTGGAGAAACCACCTGTAATAGTAGTTGTGTTGAGCTGTTTAAAATGGTCTTGTTTGGTTTGTTTTTGTAAACAGCTGCTAGTTTGTATATTTGACTAATAAACTGGATTTGCAGTGGGGGTTGAATAATTTTGATTGCAGCTGTATTTCATATGACTTTGACATGGTGGCATCGACAAAAAGACAGGTGGAGCTGGGGGTGGCAGAGTTGAGGATGCTAAGATTTTTTTTGGGAGAGACAACGGACAGGATTCAGAGTCAATATATAAGGACTGCTCAGTTTGGACAGCTTGGACACAAAGCAAGAGAGGTGAGATTGAGCTGGTTTTACACGTGCAGAGGAGAGATGCCGGTTATATTGGGAGAAGGATGCTGAATATGGAGCTACGAGGTAAGAGAAAAGGAGGAAGATCAGAGAGGAGGTTTATGGATGTGGTGAGGGGGACATGCAGGTTGCTGGTGTAACGTAGGAAGATGCAGAAGACAGGAAGAGAAGAAAAAACATGATCAGCAGTGGCAACCCCTAAAAGAAGAAGCAGAAGGAGGTAGATGAGGAATGTGCTGTTGGATGGTTCCTGGTTCCTGGTTCATCCTCTCTGGGAGCTACATAAAGATGTGCAGGATTAGCAGAGGGAGACCCATGAGGGTATTACTAGAAGGGTTGGTTGACTTGTTTTACGAGTCAGACTTAGCTACAGAAGAGCTTCTTCTTCTTCTTCTGTTCTTCTTCTTCTTCTTCTTTTGGCTTGTTCCCTGTTTCTCAGGGGTCGCCACAGCAGATCTTGTCAATCCGCATGATGATCTGGCAAAATTTTATGTCAGATGCCCTTCCTGACACAACCGCTAACCTATATGGATGGGGGCACAGGTAAAGCACTGGATGCCATCCCAGTATTCATGGACCTGAGTCCATGCCTGTTGCCTGACTGAGCTACAGAAGAGTAGAGATGAATAAATACTGCCCTTTCTAAAATCTATCACCAAATGGGAAAGAAACAAAACCTTTAGACCTCAAACAAATAGAAAGGACACTAGCTTGAGTCACATGATGTTTGGATTTTTTTTTGGATTCCTAAAATAATAGTAGTGTGAAAGGGGCGGGTTTCTTTTTTGATTCACCAGCTACTATAGATTATGATAAAAACTACTTTAGTATATACAGTGAAAAAAACAAGTATTTCAACCCCTGCTGATTTTGTGAGATTGCCCCCTTACAAAGAAATGAACAGTCTATAGTTTTACCAGCAAGAATTCTGGCTCCCACAGACCGGTTTTGTGGCTACAAGACCATTGACAAGCAGTTTGGTGAGAAGGAATCAACTGTAGGTGTGATAGTTAGAAAATGTGATAGTTAGAAAAGCTTGGCTACTCGAGCTAAAGGCTCGAGTAGCCAACCTAAAAACCTTTAGGATTTGGAGAGAATCTGCCAAGAGGAGTGGGCCAAGATCCCTCCTTGGATCTGTGCAAATGATAGGGGCCAACTACAAGAAATGTGTGACTGCTGTGCTTGCCAGTAAGGGTGTCTCCACCAAGCACTGAGTCATATTGAACTATGGGATGAAATACTTATTTTCCTCAGTAAAATACATAAATGTTTAAATTCATATACTGTGATTTTCAGGGATTTTTGATATATTCTGTCTCTCACTGTTAAGATGAACCCACGGTCAAACAAATAGACTGTTCATTTATTTGTAAGGGCATAAAGTCTCAAAATCAAAAGGGGGTGAAATACTTATTTTCCCAACTGTATAACTGAAAAGATCTAGACTATCGGTGAATAAAATTAGAACTATATAATCCAGTGTCTCCATAAATTAGATATTACCATGTTTGTTTTTCATGATTGATCAAGCCTTTTTCACACTGCCTTGCAGGTAAACTTGCACAATTTGCACACATGCATACAGTGCCTACATACTGATGGCTCTGATAATAATCAAGGTGGTAGGATCATATCAAATTTATCCCATACCCAAAATAATCTATTCTCTGTTCAGTGATTTCACAGTGGCCTTTGTTTCTTGGATTAGAGTGTTGGGGGGTATTCACCCAGGTTTTAGTCAATGTGGATGTATCTTTACTTGAACATGTGTCAGACAAGTAGGCTGGTATGAACCGAGGCCTGGGGTGTAGTCAGTTGCTGCAACAAGACTGAGAGAAGACACAAACTAAAACCATGCTCACAACTGCAAAAAGGCATTTCTTGGAATATTCAAAGAGAATCTATCTGCTGTCCATTGAGTCACAAATGTTGAAATATTACCAATTACGGATTGAACGTTGGGGGTCAGATGGGATGAAGCCTGAATGATGCTTATGTAGAAAATTGGTTTATTACCATTTATTACTACAGCAAATAATATAAATGAAAATAAATAAAACAAACAGTCACACTATATGGCCCTTTTGGGGTCTTTACAGTATTAGATTTACAGAATGCAATGCTTGTACAGTATTTAACCTGTTAATATTGTCACAACATTCAAATTCACATCACATTCGAAGGTTTAAGTCATGGGATTCAAATTTATTTCCCACTTCCATATGTATACATACATACAGGTACAGACTTGCCCTATTTCCTACATAGGATATTTGTCACACATTCCTATGTTGTGATTTTTACCAATGTGTAACCTTGCTTTTATGTCCATTACTTTTAAACTGTAGGTTTAGGAAAGTCCAATTGAAACTAGGTAATCAAAGCAAAAAGATTATACATTTTTAAAAGTGTTATCAAGCCTTTAGATGACAAGATACAATTTTCTCACACCTGTTCTGTCCCCTCCCTCTGCAGCAATTGCCGGTCATCACATCAAATACGATTGTGCGATGTCGTTCATGCCGCACGTACATCAACCCCTTTGTGTCTTTCCTTGACCAGCGCAGGTGGAAGTGCAACCTCTGTTACCGTGTGAATGATGGTACAGTCCCTCTTACAGACAGACATACACCTGGTTCAAAATAGAATTTTCTTCTTTTGTAACTTTCATTTTGATAATATTATGATTCAACCCACCTGCACACTCACTTTACTGATAGTAAATAATATGAATTGATGTTGAAGTTAAATATTCTTATGTTTGTGTTCTGTTCTGTTCTTTCATCCTCCGTTTTGTTTGAGTTGGGGTTTTTTCCACCCAACTCTTTTTCAACAGTTCTGATATTAAATATTTGCGTTTAAAGGTAAAATCTGTAATGGTGTGCGCTCCCTTAATAATGTTGAGTACTGAGTCAAAACTAGCACTTTTCTGTCAATAAACATTTTATATTTCAAAATCAGGTCAACAACATTGTATTTGAGAAATAGAGACAACCAAAAGCCTCAGAAATGAAAGCAATGTAGTAATGGCTGATTCTCTTGTTTGTCAGTAATTAACTCAATAATGTCTATGATGTATTGCCAAAAAATAACCAAAGGTTCAGTTGCAGACTATACTTTTACTGCTATTTGCTGTGCTCCAACCTGTTGTTTTCTGTTTTCTTCAGCTGCTCTTTTACCGCTTTATTTTTTAGCATGGTTTCATCTATTATGTGATGCTCTGTTGTGCAGATGACATAATCGCTCCCTCTTCTCTTCCTTTCTTTTAGTTCCTGATGAGTTCATGTATAACCCGGTCACTAGGTCATATGGTGAGCCCCACAAGCGACCAGAGGTCCAAAACTCCACTGTAGAGTTCATCGCATCCTCAGACTACATGGTGAGCCCCCTCTCCTCTATTCTCATTCCCTGTCCTATTCGAGATTGATAGAAGTGGTGTCCCAATGACCCAGAGTTATAAAAACTGCAGTATAGTAAATGTTTATGTAATGAATGTAATTTACCACTGGAGGGCATGCTTGTTACGTGTTTGTCCTTTGAGTATACAGGTGTGTGAGCATATGTCTATTTGAGACTATGGATAAAAATGAAAACAAATTCCGATCTTTATACTTCAGCACTCTCATAGAGGAAATTTTAAATATAAGTTACTGACCCTGAAAAGCTGAAAACAGTGAAAGGCTCACAAAAAAAGTCAAATCACTTCATCTGGACACAACATTTATTGACAGAAACGTTTCATCACTCATACATGTGACACCTTCAGTCTAAGTATTCCAATCTTTATGAACAGTACAGTGAAGGTGGAGGAGTGGCAATATACATATATAAAAGTTGGACATATAAAATTGTTGAAAATATGAAAGCAGTGGTTGAGGATTTATTTGAGTATATAACAGAGGAAATCTAGATTGAAAAGATGAAAAATGTAATTGCAAGCTGTGTACCTGGATCAGATATTGAAAAATTTGAAGACTCGATAGAAAGCATGTTTACAAAATCTACATAAAAAGTTTTGTTCATCTGTGGTGATTTCAATATAGACCTCCTAAACTCCAAAAAACATAAAATGACAGAAGAGTTTATCAATTCAGTGAACAGTATGGGCTTATATCCAACAATCACCAAACCAAGCAGAATCACTTAACACTGTGCCACTTTAATAGATAATATCTTTACAAACACTATGGAAAATAATACAGAGAGCGGGCTTCTATTAACAGACATTAGTGAGCATCTTCCTATTTTTGTGGTACATTATTGTAATTACATGAAGAAAATTGATGGAAAAAAATTATAAATATGAAAGAGTGAAAACAGAGGAAGAGGAAGTAATGAGATCACTAAAAATGATTTAATAGCCAAAAATTTGAAAAAGGTATGTGATGGAAAATATTTTGATGAAGCATATGATGAATTTAGAAAAATATTCAATTCATTATACGATAAAAATGGTCCTACAAAACAGTACAGTAATATACATATCTACAAGAATAGTCTGGGTTACTGAGGGGCTAAAAAATGCCCGTAAAAAGAAAAATACGCTATATAGGAATACCATAAAGCACCGAACTATAGAAGTAGAAGAAAAGTATAAAACATATAAAAATAAATTAACCAATATCATGAAGATATGTAAAAAGGAATTTTATAATGAAATATTGGAGAAAAATAAAACGACATTAAAGGTTTATGAAGTGTACTAAATGGTATTATAAGAAACAGAACTAAAAAGGCAAATTATCAGGAATACTTCGTTGAGAATGACAAGACCATAAATGATATGGAGGATGTGGCTGATGGCTTTAATAAATTCTTTGTAGATGTGGAACCAGAATTGGCAACAAAAATCAAGGAACCAGAGACAACAGAATGTAGGCCTGTTGAGGATAGCAAGGACAGAAATGTAAATACAATCTTTTTTAGCAACAGTAGATGAAAAAGAAATCACATAGACCGTAAGAACATGCAAAACTAAAATGTCCACTGACTAGAATGATACAGACATGACAACAGTAAAAACAGTTATTGAAGGAATTGCAGAGCCACTACCCTGATCTCCAACTTGTCATTTCAATCTGGTAAATTCCCCAACAAAATGAAAATTGCAAAAGTGATAGTACTGTTTAAAACCGGAGATAGACACCAGTTCACAATTATAGGCCTTGTTTCTTTGTTTTCCCAATTCTCCAAAATACTTGAAAAACTTTTTACTGAGAGACTGGAAAAAATTATAGAAAAATATAACTTGCTGACAGACAGTCAATATGGATTCAGAAAGAACAGATCAGCATCATTGGCACTCATGGAACGAACAGAGGAAATTACAAATTGTATTGACAGCAAAAAAATGCTATCGGAGTGTTCATTGACTCAAAAAAGCTTTCGATACCGTTGATCACTATATATTATTAAATAAATTAGAAAAGTATGGTATTAGAGGAATTGGACTGGGCTGGATGAAGAGCTATCAAAGAAACAGTAAACAATTTGTTCAAATAGGTGAATATAAATCAAGATATAGATATTACTTGCGGTGTACCACAAAGGTCAGTATTAGGGCCAAAACTGTTTATATTATACATA
>OMLC01034048.1:2646-13357 GCA_900302585.1 Regalecus glesne
TTTTGCCAGTCCTACGTTTCATTTTGCAAGCCAGCCTCGATACTCCTAGTGAAACACATATTGGAGTACTTAAACTGCTCCCATTGTTTCTCTTAAGTTTCCATCATGCCGTTCGCCCGGCCTCCGCCTGTGCTAAGCGAACACAGATGCTCCTTGTGTGGAGAGGACACTCTAACGTGGAGAGGAATGTGGCATCGCAGTCCTCCATTTTAGTTTTCAGGGATTCTCTCACTGAGCCGCGAAGACTGTGGCAGAACTGTGATAAACTGTATGATATGCAAACATCATTCTTCTCATGCATCATGAGAATAAAGCTCAGAATGTTGAAATGCTGCAGCACAACTTCTCTGTGGTTTTACATGCATGTTATTCTCAATTCTGTCCATTCTGGCGGAGAAGCAGTGCACATAAGCATGTGATATGCGATATGGTATTGCCAAATGACTGTGGCTTTCGTGTGGGTTTGTAATTTCCCATAAACTCTGACATTCCTTTCAAATTTGGATTCACTTTCTGTTTTAACATGGCAGCAATGTGTTTTCATTGAAACCATTTGATATGTTTGACAAACTTAAGATTTGGTGTATCTTTAACAGCAAATAAACATTACAAGCAGCTTGTTTGTGAACACTGCTGGACAGATTTCCCCATTTTTCAACATATTGTTGACTAAACACAAGCAAGGAAGTCAAGTCACTTTCATTTGTATAAGCCACTATCATAAATTAACAATTTGCCTCAGTGGACTTTACATTAACACAACATCCTGTCCTTAGACCCTCACATCCGATGAGGAACGACTCCCCTAAAAACCCCTTCAAGTGAGAAACCTGAGGGAAGGAAGATTTTTGGTTGGGCGGCAAGTTCGTTATGGATGCTATTGTAGAATCACACATAATCAGTACTGCACGGGAGGATTTTCCAAGTAATTCCTCTTTTTGGCAGAGTTGCGCTGCAGCATTGGAGCGTGCATAATGAGCGTTTCTGTATTATCTGCATTCGTATGAATTGACATGCAGCATTAGTCCTGAAGCACGGCCCTCTAACAAGGCCGTGGAGGTTATCCATGTCTCATCAGTCTACCTGACCTAGAAGCAGAGAACACAAAATGTTGAGCTCTACGTTAAACTTTACACCTGTTGTTTTTATTGTGTCCACGTTTTGCAGATGTTGCATTAAAATAAGGAACTTGCAGGTGGGGAACGTGATTGGTTGCAGGTGTACAGCCGCTTGCCATTTAAGATGGCTTCTCATCATCACAAACCATTTGCATGATGGCCAAGCATCAAAACCACTTTGCCTGTAACTCATCCTATTGTATAGGAGCAATGAGCACAGCCGCAGCAAGGTGCTCAGGGAGCAGTTAGGGGTTCAGTGTCTTGCTCAAAGACACGTTGACACGCTTTCTGCAGGGACTTGGGATCGAACCATCAATCTTCCGATTCCTAGACAACCACCCTACCTCCTGAGCTATGCCAGCCCTATAGACAGACAGTGTGTGGGAGTTGGTTTGCAACTCTTAATTTGCTCATCCCTCCCCAACGCACCCATCTCGTGAAATAGATCTACAAATGATTCTCTCTTCTGAGTCGAAGACGTTGCATTAACATAAGAAACTCTTATGTGTGTTTGAAAAGGACGGCCGTGCTCCCTCTGGTGTATTGGTCTGTGCCATGTTCTGCTTCTGCCATCTCTTCAACAACCCAGTGCCCGCCATGCAGTTGCTCAGCGCCAAGAGACCAGGATCCGGCCTCTGGTCATCACATCGCAGGTTAGAATGGTCGTGTCTGTGTTGAGCAGCAAGGAGTGTCCATATGCATGCCATATTCTGCATGTGTATATACACATGTACAGCATGTCCATAAAGGTATCTGGATGAGTAAATGTGGGAGGATGGCTATGTTGGTCATCACTACACCACCTGCCTAAAAGAATTTCCTTTAGTAGAGAACAAGATGAGATTCACCAAGAGGACACGTTCTGTTGTGTGTTGGCCTCTCAGGAAAATAATAATTAGAATGTTTGTATCATAAGATGGGCTCATAATGTCCTCATTTCTTTTCCATCTCTCTTTTATCTGGTTTTTGCAAACAAGCTTATTTTTCACCTGCTATGTTTTTGTAAATGGTCTGAAGATTTGTTGAATTTATCATAATTTCCGTCCATTAGCTTTTAGTGCTGATGCTAAAGAGGTGTCAGAAATGCATAACAGCCAATTAGTCAGAGAAGCCAGCACCTCCCATCCTTCTCAGCCCCAGTGTAAACCTTGCAGAGCTGGCTCTGGTTCAAGGTTGGATATTTCACTACTCAGGTGGCCAGTGGCTGTAGTATTTCCCAGTCTGTTCTGGAGGAAACTTCTCCTCGTGAGCCAGCTCAAATTTGAGTTACCAGATCAAGTATGAAAACAGCAGAGGAATACAAACATTCTGGTTGTTTGTGAAGTCCTATTGTACTTCTGTTCTCATTTAAACAGATACTGTACAAGCAGGTAACTTTTGCAGATCTATCCATCCATCCATCCATCTATCCATCCATCCATCATGACCACTGTCCAGTGCAACAGAGTGATGATCTATTCAACCACAGCATCATCTCCCTCATTTGTCCCCATGCAGGTACATAGGCTATGTCTGTAGCATGGTGTCAGAGAAGCCAAGTCTGCCCCACTCCAAGCCCCTGGTCATCAAAGCCCTCACCATGAGCCCAGTCCCCTGCTTCAACAAACAGCGCAGTGGCTGCCGACCCTTCTGTGACGTCCTCATTGGAGAGACTAAGATCTTTACCACTGCCCAGGAATATGAAAAGATGAGGTATATATGAAACTAATGAATGTGATCAAGCACATTAGAAATATGAATTAGTTTACAATAGGCACCCAAGTAGAGCAAAGCTTTGAAAATCTTGACCTTAAGCACAATACATCTGATTGAAGTTGATTCCACTTAACTTTAATACACTTCCATTACAGACAAACACAGGCAACTCATTCTGTTTATCTTACTGAGTATGAGCTTGTTGGTACAGATCTCCCCTGACGCCTCTCCTATTTTCTCTTCTCACCATCCACCCAAACCCCTCCATCTTTCTCTCATGATCTTTTTTTCCTCTTTCCTCACTATTCCTGTATCACCTTTCTCTTTTCCCTTCTCAAAGGGAGCACAGGGTTCAAGAAGGGAAGGTTGTGTTTCCTCTGGGTGTGAGTGTCCAGGGAGATGTGGTGGTCTCTGTCTATCACATGAGGTCCACCATTGGAGGACGCCTGCAGGCCAAGGTATACTAGGTCTGCTCTATGTCCTCTGCACCGTGTCCTCCAATATGAATCTTTATTTCTTTTGTACTGGATTCTATCCTAAGAGCCAGGGACTGTGATTTCAGTTGGGTTAAAAAAGCAGTGTGACAGGTCCAAGTTTTTGGTTGACTTCCATTATAACATTATCGAGTCTACTCGGAAATTAAGAAATAATTATGTGATTACTTGAGTGTGAGGGGAGAAAGTGGAATACTGTGGGACCAGATTTTGAATAACAGATAATAGTAGTTAAATGTGAACGCTGCTCCTGCACACTCATCTCTATCTTTAGCCCAGGAGCTATTTGGTACAGTAAATCATTGTAATAACCAATTGACCTTAGAAGGCAATACAATGTTAAATGACAATTTAATCAGCACTATGGGCAAGATTCATTTGACTCTTATGAGCCAATCTGCTCTTATTGAAAATCAATACATTTCTTTGACAATTATGTGAATGCTGGACCAATATTAGCTCGATGACTTGTTTGTATCAACAACTTGACAAAAATATTACTTTTCACAACAGCCTATGGCTAAGTTCTTGATGTGTGTGTGTGTGTGTTTGAATATTTTGACATTTGGATAATTGCTCTGACTCCTGTATAACTGCACTAACACCTGTTTGTATCTATATCTATTCTCCACATTTGCACTTTTATGATTGTGTTGGGATTGTGTTATCACCTCATATGTAGCACATTGTTTGTCCTGCTTATGAAATGTGCTATATAATAAAGTTTGACTTGACTAAACCACTCATGCTCAACCTACAATAGCAGCCAACCTAGTATGTCAGTACAGCATGGATACAAAAACGTATCAGAAAGCCCTCTTTCTACAAGTATGCCTCATATGAGTTAATTTCAGCCTATTATTTGCCAGGCAGGAAGAGACTGAATCTTGTGTTTACACAGATATGGTATCTACAGTATGTGCAGTGAAAAAGGTCCATTGTTTCATGTCATGAATAGTCCCCACATTGTGGGGATGGACATAGACCTAGATGGAGATTGGGGGATTAAGGCCAGATGCCCTTCCTGACACATTGCGGTGGGCTCGAACCCGCAACATCTGGCTCATCAGTTCCCAGCTGAGCTACCATGAATTCCATCTTTCAACAGTATGTATAGTATGGAGCAACATTGCTTTTTTGTTTTTGTTGGTTTGTTTTTTCGGGGGGGGTCCGCCTTTGACAGGATAGTAAAGAGAGGGACAATAAAGGCAGGTGAGAGAGAAAGGATGACATGCAGAAAAAGACCCAGGCTGGATTTAAACCTAGGCTGCTGTGGTGGAGACTCAGCCTTTTGTGGTATGTGCTCCACCAGGTGAGCCACGGGGATGCACCAATAATGCAATTTCATATTCAAATTATCTTTATGTTTTCAGAAATACATGTTGGTGACATGTAAACAATGTTACTACTCTAAATTAGCATTATGGGGGGCACACGTCAGGAAATGACAAGTCAAGTGTCACAAGTTCAATCCCACTACAGGGAGTCAGGAAAAGTATCTGGCTTTAATTCCCCACGCTTCATCTAGTATCATTCCACCCCCAAAACGCAAAAACTGACCTTTACTCTATATTACTGTTATGAGTGTGAGACAAATGGTTTGCTATTTACAGTCGGTAAAAACTTGGACCAGTTTATTAAAACATAGCTGTCAAAAATACACAAAAATGGGACTATGGCAACAGTTTTTGCCATTTGCTACAGGGATTCCGAGAACTGTAAGATAATATCATCTATTTGTTTGTCTCATCAGGTATCAAACACCCAGATCTTCCAGATCCAGTTCCACACAGGCTTCATTGCACCAGGGACCACCACGTTAAAGTTTAACAAGTAAGAATCTCTAACTTGGACTATAGCTATGGTAAAGTTTTCCAGGGTGTAGCAGCAAAACCCTGCCCTGATTGTTCAGCCTTTAAGCCCAAATACTGCTCTTTAACAGCTCAAAAGCAGGGCCACTGCAATGTAGCAGTTACAACTATTGTCTTTTTGAAAAGAGACTGTGCCTCCTCCTCCCATGTGTTATAAATATCTGCCCTTGCTAGTGGCATTTCCTATCCCTCATCCAGCTCTGATCTGTGAATATGGTGATGCTTTTCACCTATGCTATTGGTCTCCTAACAACAATCCCCTTTCATGCTCTTTTTTATTTCTCATGGGGGAAAGTCTTTTCAAAGATTCCCCCAAAACAGCAAAGATAAACCCTTTGCTCTCAGATTCAAGTTGTGATGTGAAATATTGATCTTTAAGCCTTACAATGAACTTTTCCTCATTCCACGCTCTCTCTTTCTCTCACACCCTATTCTTCCTATTCCCTCTGTCACTCTCATGAACAATCCTGCCTGCCTCTGCAGACCAGAGCTAGATGCATGTGAGTCTCCAGAGAAGTACCCCCAGCTGTTCCATGTGATATTGGATGTGGAAGTAGAGGGGGTGGACAAACAGAAAGACCTGACCCCACCATGGGAGCAGTTTCCCAATAAAGACATCAGCCCCATTGTGCTCTTCTCCGACCACCAGGAACACCAGGATGCACTAGCCATCGCTGGTATTTGTGGGAAAGGGAACACATGGGACAAATATTGATACCATTGTGCAGATGTGATTTTTTTTCTTCCTGGTACAGATGGGAAAGTCCCTCTTACAAACATGCATACATTTGCACAGTGATAATTACCCACACACACCTGATGTATTCTTTTTTTTTAAAGCAAGTCATATAAGAACAAGTCTATTAACATTTTCACATTTAATTTTACTTTCATGTTTGTCCCTGCAAGATGAGATGGAGGGGTTGGATCTAGAGGGTAAGATGGTAGAGGAAGCTACATATCTGCTAGCAGACTGCAGTAACGTTTGTTAAACAGGGCTGGGCTCAGTGTACTTTTAATACAATGAGTTGATGCTCTTGAAAAAAAAAAACTACATTGGAATACATTAGAAAAAGTTTGCTTTAAGAATGGTGACTCATGTATCTCATTTGTAAACTAATAGTCTTTTGCCTTTTGAATTGACTGAATTGAAAGTGCACTACTTCCACCTTTCACGAAGTGATATTTCATTTTGGGTGAAAATCTTCTCACACCTCCACAGCTGTTGAGGAATTATCATTGGTTAATCTTGACCAACCTGGGGACTTTTAGTTACCAGAAGGGACAGGTACCAAAGCCAAATATAAGACGGGCACTAGCACTGCATTATTAAAGACCCTAGTATTGATAAGCTCCAATGTTAACAGTTCAGTGATCAGTATTAGAGACATTAAGAAAATACATTTCTTGTCTATCAAATACATTTAGAATTGTTTTATTTGCTATACAACCAAGGCCGGTGGAATTTGTTCTCCGTATTTGATCCTATTGTATAGGAGCAGTGAGCATAAGCCACAGTGCTGCTCTCATGGAGCAGTTACGCGTTCAGTGTCTTTCTCAAAGACACATCAACACACTCTCTGCAGGAACCAGGGATCAAACCACCAATCTCTGATTACTAGACAACCGTCCTACCTCCTGTGCTACGCTGCCACAACAGGAACTTTATCTTCCACCTTTTATCTCACTGACTCACTTTCTAATTTGCAATAAGATTAAGACATGTGTCTTTGATAAATCTTTGCTATTCCTCATCCAGAGGAGATATCTCTCTCTCTCTCTCTGAGCCCACCATATATGTGAGCTGAGGGGCTGGGCCAGCTCTCCGACACACTGACACACACACACACACTTCTCCAAAATGAAATATCACTTCAGGTTAACATTAGTCAAGCCCCTGCTTTAAATTTTCTCCCTGCTATTATTTCTTCACACTGGTTGAATACTATGTAGATTCCTTGTGTCATGATAGTCATAATATCCCTCTCTTCAGGATCCCTCTCTACAGCCTAAAGGTCAAGCCCCAAACCATGTGTTGTGCACCTGTAGCAGAGCAGTTGTTCTTCCTCCCTGTAGAGAAGAACATGTGGATCACTGCCAATAGAGCAAATTACAATTTTAAAAAAAAAGCAATGTTTTAGTCTGACATGAACTAGTCCCTCAGGTGTATTTTCATCCTCCATCATTCTTTTTTATCTGCCCTATTTTTCCATCTGTCTTCTCAGTTAATTTCCTACCTTCCTCCTCATCACTATACCTATCTGCTCTCTCTCTCTTCCTCCAAAGAGCTCTCCATGTTTTCTTCTCTTTCCATCATTTTCAGCATCTCTCTCCCCCTCGCAGCTTCTTTTCATTCTTCTTGCCTTTCCCTCTCTCACACATCCACTTTCAACCTATTTCTCTCTCTTCTCTCCCAACCTTTCATGTAGAGCCGAGCAGGCCCCATGGAGGTCCGGACGGTCGAGGTCATGGTGAAGAGAGCGAGCCCTCAGATGATGACATGTTGTCTCTCTCAAGTCAGCAGAGCAACGCCAGCTCAGGACCCCAGAAACTCAACACCTCAGCTCCAGCTACCACGGAGCACCCGCAGGCCGAGGTGGATCTCCTGGGCCTAGATGGGGAGGCAATCAACCCTCCGTGCTCCTCACCGCAGCCACCGCCCACAGCAGCCACTACCACCGACCTCCTCGGGGACCTGTTTGGTTCTCCTCCTCCTCAGCCAACGAGTGGACCGTCGTCTACTCATTCTACACCACACAAAGTAGCTCCAAACCCCACCTCGCCCTGCCCCTCCCCAGCTCCGACAGGTGAGACACCGTTTAAATTTCTACTCTGTTGCATAAAAATCTGAGGAACTCTTTGTAATGAAAAACAAAATCCTCTGTTTGCTGGCAACATGGGGATGTATACACTCGTAACTCATTTTCATCCCATGGCATCATGCATTGACGCTTTTGCAAAAGCATTGACATATGACACACAATGTGACCTTCCACATCTGTATAGCGTGGAAGCGAGGTTTGTCCAACTACCTAGCCTGAATAACATAACTGCTACTTAACCTTTACCCAGACCTTAAACCGTGCCTATCCTCAGTCCAAAACATAACCACTGCTTAACCCTAAACCTAAAAACACAACCACTCTCTAACCTGTATGTCATTCACATTGATATATTGAGCCAAACCATCGTAGAAAATAATTGAACGTCCAAGGGTGTTGAAAGACAACACCCTGGACAGGTCACCGTTCCATTATAAAGCTTGAGCAGTCAGGAATTCCACGTCTTGTTCAAGGGCACTTCAACATACTTTCTGTAGTGGCTGGCAGTCAATTATTAGATGAACGTCCTACCTCTTGAACTCCATAATGTAAAATATAAAATGGGAAATATTTCACAACAGCAAAACATCTTATTCCAATACTTACTAATCCTGGTAATGCTTGAATACCCTACGTCATACCCTTTAATGGCCTCATGGAATATTAAGATTATATCTTTTTTTTAGCTATTTAGCATCACTTTATACACTTTATACCTTTTATAGATGCATCAGACAAGACAAAGCACTGTGCACATCACAGTTTAATCTACAGATTTCTAATCTTTCAAAAAGTGCAGGACCAGCTCTCACTACATGTGTATGTTAAAATTCGCAGTTGTAAAATTTAGACAAGTTTGATGTAACCTCATTGGCTACAGCTGGTTGAAGGCTCAGTCAGGAAGTAAGAGATTTCAATCTTAAAACCGCTGCTCACTGCAATATAACGTGTGCCAATTGTCCGTGGTGACTTTCCCTATTAGCAGACTGATGCACTTCATAATCTTGAAAAGCAGTTGTCATGGCCAAATCAGTGTAATAATCAGGCTTTACACCTTCCTTGAATTTAATCAGGCTTGACTTTTAGGCCCTAATCGGCTCAATCAATATGCCATTTTTAAGCATATCAGATATTTCCTACTCGTAAGCACTCGACAGGTTTTACAGCTACGGCAAAAATGGACTAAAAGATAACACATTTTAATCAATGTTCACATAAGGTTTTATCATGTAATACTGATGAGTGCAGTTGTTTCCCTTAGCATTCGATCCCTTTGGGACTGGTCCCATGCCTAAGCCTCAGGAGCTCATGGGGTCATTCCTGGGACCAGGTAACGTGGGGCAGCCAGACCCCTTCCTGCATGCCCCTCGCTCTCCATCACCCACCCTGCAGCCTACAAGCATGGGTAAGGCATGCAACCATATCACTGTAGCACACTGCCAAGTACCACAGTAAACGCAGAAAAGCCAGTGAATGCTTTGATTCCAAGTGAGTTAATGCTATAGGGTATGTCACTGCATAAGTTCAAAGGCTGCAAAGACTCCGTCATTCAAAGTTATCTCCCATGTATGCATGTAAATGCAGTTATGAGAATGTCCCCAATGCCTGTTTATTTCAAATAATGGTAAATAGGGGTGGTAAATATTTGTCTGTACTCTCTATGTTAAGTTTGTAAGAGTGATAAATTCAACAGTTTTCGTTAGCAAGGAGACCCTTCCCTTTAAGACTACCTTACTTTCAACCCGAATATGTCTTGAGGTCTGCACGAGCATGGTTCAGGCATGCTCCACCTGCATACACACAGGTTGCTGGCCCTGCATTCATAAACACAGTTCTATTCCAAGTATGCCCCAAGTGTTTTTCTAACATTATTTTCACAAATTGTATTTGCCTGTTTGTGCATGACATACAATCACTTGAGTGTCCTGCTGCTGCTTTTCAACTGTTTCAGATTTACATCTTACTTAAGAGGGCTGTCCAATGCTCATGTTATACAATATACAGCTCAAAATAATGTGGACAAGCATAGTTGATTTAAGCCTTTTGCTGGCAACACATTCAAAAACAGGTCATGGTAGCTCAGAGGTAGAGCACGCGCTTTGGGAAATGACAAGCCAGATGTTGAAGGTTCTAAGCCAACACAGGGCATCAGGAAAGGCATCTGGCCTTAATTCCCCCAAACTCCATCTAGGTCTGTATCCAGCCCCTCAACTTGGAGACTAATCGTGACGCGTCAAAACAGACCTCTGGTGGCAACACATTCTAAGACTGTGGTAAAGATTGCATCAGCACCACATGAGCTATGCTATTGAAATGCCTTGGGGCCCAAAAATCTCCCAACATTTAGCAGAGTTCAGATGGATTATGCTGCCAAGGTATCTGCCGCCAAGTGATGATTTGAGATGTCAAGTCATCTCTCATTAGAAACTATTTCATGCATAATACTGGTTACAATTAACTCAAGCAAGCTTCTATCAGCTGTTTCAGTTCCAACATAAAACGTTTTGTGCAATTTCACCCAACAGGATGACAATTCTTATGACAGAGTCAGCGGTTGCATGACTCCATATCACCCTCCTCCCATTTGCTGCCTGTTCTATCTGTAATTACATCTCATTTATTCATATAGGCCGGAGTTCTCCGGTCCACTCGACTACACTGTCAGTCAATATCCAGCAGCAGAATGCTATGGGAGGGTGGGACTGGAACAG
>OMLC01034068.1:1044-18788 GCA_900302585.1 Regalecus glesne
ATATATATACATATATACACACACACACACACACACAGTCTTTCTCATATCATATATGGAACCCTTTTGCTACATTCCCTTTCGTATTATATTTCAGTTCTTTCAGCTGAAATACAGTAACATTTACGCACAATGCATGTATGCTCCTTTCCTCTCACCCCCTCTCCATTATAATCATTCATTTTCGGTCTCTTTGTCTCTCCCTCTCTCTAAATTTACACACAAATGTTTGTGTGTGTGTGTGTGTGTGTGTGTGTACGTGTGTGTCATTCCTAGCCATGTTGGATGTCTTGCTTGTCTGTTTTTATGACACAGACCAGTGGTGCATTAGAGTCAACAGCTTCCTCTGCAGGGTGATAGAATAAACTCTTAAGTCTCGGGTGCTCACATGATGTGGCCCTCCCTCAGAGTGTAAACATTGTGAAGACAGATTAGTTTTGCTGCTGAGGGCAAAGAAGATTAGCAGAGATTATGAACAAACATGTTGGATTAAAGCGACAGTATCACTGCTTACTTTCCAGACACCCCAACCACGCGATTAAAACAGAATTCCGGTTACGATTCCTTAAACCGATAGCTGTTACATGCCAGAGCCCTCACTAAAGGGGTCCACGGTCAAGTGAACCAACGGTGTTTCCGAACCGCCGAGTTCAAATGCGTCATGATTCCTGCGTTTCGTCGCTAACACTGTCAAGGCTCACGACTCATCAGTTGTGGTGGTGTATATGTGCAGTAAATGCTTTAAGTGTCCTTCCTTCTTGATTTGTGTGCAGCATAGGTTAACAGTCTATTATGTATTTATGGTGATATAATTTCCCCCATTCTTTTCCATACTGTCACTGTGGGAAAAAAAAGAATAGCGCTTTCTCACCGTCAAGGCTCCCAGCTCATCAGCTGTGGTTGTGTATGTGCAGTAAATTCTTTAAGTGTCCCTCCATCTTGATTTGTGTGCAGCATATGTTGATATTGCATTACATTTATGGTGATATCATTTCCCCTCATTCTTTTCCATACCGTAGTGTGGAAAATATGAATAGCGTTCTCCTTGTGGTTGGCCCTGTTTCCCTTCTCACAGAATCCCGTATCTAAACCAAGGCTCAATTAAATTCTGATCTAGTGACATGAGTCACAGTTAAGCCAAGTGATTGCATTCAGGCTGTTCAGAAAAAAGGAGGAGACAGAGGCAGACGGAGGCTTTATCCTCCCTGTGAATGCTATCCGGATATGAACACTAACTAGGTCCTTACTTAGATCTTGCTTGTCCTTAAGTGCAAATAATAGTGATACTTGCAAGTATGGTTAAGAAACTAAGTCAAGTTTGCAAGAAATGAAATTCTACAAGAAACACTCCCAGAGAGGAGACAGCTTGCCTTGGACCTCTCTGTTGTTTATCTGATTTTCAGGCAACACTCTCAAAGGTTATAATAAACATATTGATTCCCGCAGATGAAACATTTTTCTACCATCTGGAATAGTGAGCATAATGTCTGCCTCACAGGGACACAATGAGAGCTGAACCATTTGTGGATTTATCTCTAATAAGATCATTGATCCCCCTTTTTAATGGCCGGTGAGTGCACTATCTTGTGTTGAAGTTCCTCAAGGCTCGGCAGCCGAGAGCCTGTAATTATAAACCAGTGCAGAAGAGGCCTTATCGGAGATGAGGCTCCTGTAGCCGTCGTTTGACCTGTTATGGAAACTGGCAGGACTCTTCTTTGTGTTTTGCGTAATTACCATTCATAGCTATTTGCTTCCAGACATGAATGGTGTGGTGTGGCAGGAAACAGACCAGAAAATCTGATCTTGACACGGTTTAATGCTTTGTGACACAGCAAGGAAAACAGACGCCTCTGACTTGAACGAAGTTGCCTGTGGTTTCACTGAATTGCTGTAGTCGAGGGGTGTGTGCTGATTTCATGATGGTGTGCGGTGGCACCTAGTGGTCAGGAGGTGATTTGCACACTCGCTGTGCACTTGCAACATGGTGATAACATCCTCATTCATTGTCTTGACGTCTCTCAATCAGGACTATAAGCAGAAATACTTACCCATGACTTGTCCCATTTTCAAAACATTAGGACAGTAACTAAAACTTCCACTGAATCCGATGACATTTTATGAACCCAAAGCCATCGACAAGTGCAAAAGTCGTGTAACTATTACTGCATGTGTAACGTATCTAATGAGATTATCAAATTCTTATGCACTGATATTTGTCATAAAATATAGGAGCAAGTTCAGAGTAGAAAACAATTTTCTAATAAATCATAGCTGTCATAACGGCACTCATTCTGCGGGCCCTGGCAGATAAGCACTGTGTCCCCCACACGTTCTCGAAAATGAAACGGTCAGCCGGTTCATCCGTCACTGTCTGTTACTACATTATCATCCTGCTTTACTTTGAGTCGTTCCACCTCTCCCTCCTCCATCACAGGGAGATTTGGAGTCCTCATCTCCATCGCCGAACTCTGTCTCTCCTTTTGCTCCTCGTCCAGTTTCTTGTAGTTGAAATAATTAGCGATGAAAAGGAAAATACCAGCCACCAGTATCATCACACCACATGCATAGTACATGTATTTGTAGTTCTTATAAATATCAACCAGAGCACCTTAAAAAGAAAGAGAGAGAAAAACCAAAAATGGGATTACTCCTTGTAGGCACCTTATTTAAATGCAAAAGAAGCATTTTAGGTATTCACAAATTTCCAGTCAAGTCAGTCTGTCTGTCTATCCACCCAGCTAGTGTCAACAGCTTATCTGAAGTTGGGGTCAATGAACCATGCTGGAGTCTATTCTACTGTGCTTTAGGCTAAAGGCAGAGAAACAAATTCATCCCAGAATCATCATTATGCTTTACAAATCATCACTTCCTCTATGTCTCAATGAAATGTGAACTTGCTCACCAGATATTGGGGGACCGAGAAGCACAGGGCCACATTCGATAATGGTGACCAGTCCAACCGCACTGGAGAATCGCTGAGGTCCAACTAGATCCATGAGAACCTCAAAGAGCAGAGCTGACACCATGCCAAAGCCTAGACCGAAGAGGACGGCATAAACCACCAGACCATAATATCCTGGTAGCAGCGGGCACAACATTTGACACAAACCATTGTATGTGACTGACAGGCTGAAAAAATACTGGATCCTGGGCCTAATCAGCCTCGAGTTGGCCACAAGGCCTGTTGCCGGTCTGGCAAACATGTCCACCAAGGCAAAGATCGAGAGCAGGAACGCTGCCGAGTATTCATCAATATCTTGACTTCTGGCATATGGGGCCAGGAACACCACTGGGGCGAAGAAGCCGAAAAACATGACCACGTTGCCAACAAGGTAGATGAGGAAGCCTCTGTGTTTGAAAAGTGAGAAATCTATCAGTTTGTCACAGCAGCCGTGTTTGGCGCTCTGAACGACTGCTTCTTCGGTCACAAGGCCCACTGACTGCCTGTTGGTGTCTTCCTCAGAAGCAGCCACTGTGTTCAACTTTGGGGTCTGGGGTTCGATTTTCAGTTTGGGTTTGACCATCATGTTAACTGGTCTCATCAGGGCACCCGCAACACAGCAGTTGAGAACAAAACCTCCCAGGATGAGGAAGCTCCCCCTCCACCCAAAAGAGTTGAACAGAAACTGATTCAATGGAGCCAAAGTGGAAAGGAAAACTGGACTGCCTGTCATGGCAAGCCCGTTCGCCATCGGCCTTTTGACTTGGAAGTAGGTGCCGATGATTGTCAGGGCAGGTTGTAGGTTGAAGGCAAGGCCAAAACCTGTTTGAAGTCATATCATTCTCATTATTGTCATCTTCATCATGCATATCTTACTGTACCAACACAATGTAAATGATCCATTTCTCACCAGACATCACGTTTGTTCATCTACTAGCCAGGCAGGCTAAGGATGCTAAGGAGGCTAAAATAGCTTGTGGCGCAAGCAAGGAGACTCCCTTATTCAGCGTCATTCAGTATCTTAAGTAAACCTCTGTACAATGTGAACTTAAGGTCCAGATGGGCCTCATTCATCCATCGTTTCTATGCACTAATGCCTTCTCCCACACCCAGGGAATAATCCATCATCAACCGCTTATCCAAAATCCGGTTGTGACACCATGTTGGAGTCTATCCCAGTGCTCAGGGGGCTCAACCGGCCTACAGGACTGAAGTTACGACATTGGTAAGTACTCGTCAAAGCTTTCTTTATGGTTCATTTTATCCAGTGGTGGTTGTCTAGCTATTTCCTATTTTGTGTCTTAAAGAGTAAGAAATGCTTTGACGGCAACTTGACTACGGTGAAGACCTTTATGTCTGGTGGGAAAAGGGTCGGTCATTGACATTTCTGAGCTGCTTAATTTACATGAGGCTAATATCATCTGCATATATATATTGAAGACAGATTTGAAAAGCACACAGTTGGTCATTGCTCACATTACCCCGGGCATTGTGAAATAACAAACGAGTCTCTAAATAAAGATAGTGCCTGTCTCTTCACTGTAAACAAAGGGTTCATCCGATAAGGAAGCACAGGCTTGGCAGTTGTTAGTTCACTGTAAAATCAATCAATCTTTTGGACACCGATGCCCCCAAATTCACAGACACTACTAAATACAAATTAAAACTGGTCAAAAACAAAACAGCAGTCCAGAGCCAGAGGATATAACTCTTAATTTGGTATAAATCAGTCCTCCAGTCCCAGCCAGTAAAAACAGAGTGGCGATTGCTTATCTGTCCGAGGCAAATAGAATAGCAGCTAGCAAACTTGAAAATCAATCACAGCCGAATCAAACTTACTTCCAGAATATTCGTTCATGGGGTGTATATGCTTAGTCTAGGGAAATCAACTTCTAAAGAGCTTTAATGAATATTTTTTCCAATATTTTAACAGATAACAAAAAGGAATCAAAATAGAATTTACCTCCAATGACTCCAACACAAAGATACAAATGCATGATGGTATTGCCAAAAGAAGCAGTTACCATAGCGGCCCCAACCATGAGCCCACCGACCATGACCACCGGTCTGCTGCCATATCGGTTGACAAGTATACTGCTCACAGGTCCTGTTCCAGAGAGAGTAAGGACATATATCATCTTCCTATTAACCTCACCACCGTATTCAGATTGTGTCTTTGTTACTCAGATTTGGAGATATTAGATTCAATCACAGGGTATCCGAATCCCCCCACTCCTCCAACTGTTGCAGGAGTATTTATTATTTACTTTCAGGTGCAGGTGTGCGGCTTTTTTTTATGGACATGATATGAATAATCCACCAATGTTCTGTCCATGGTGCAAACGTTGCCCACTGACCTCCTGCATACATAGCAGCCAGCATTATGGAAGACACCCAGGCAATTTCACTGTAGGTAACAGAGAAATACTCCTGAATCTCTTTAAAGTAGATTGTTAGGGACTTGGGGAAGGCATAGGAGAAGCCGATGGAGATGAAGGAACCGAAGACTATGGCCCAACCCCAGCCTCCGTCTGGTGGGACATAGCCCAGGTTGGTGGATGCTGCTTGAGGCATGTTAGTTTCAGCAGCTGGTTCGGGGGAAAAATGGTGTAAAAAGAAACATTATCCACTGCAACTAGAGGCATCAACAGCTTTAGTAGACAATAGCGATGGCAATGAACACACAGCGGTGAATGGTCATTGAATAGATCATAAATATCCCAAGAGCTTACCTCTGCACAGTCCTCGAGAGGGTAAAGCCGCTCTGACATGCTGCTGCATGCTTTGTTAGAAAAGCCTCATTTCAAGGCCTTTGAACTCATCACGTGTGCGCAGCATGTTTCACTATTGATCACCACAAAACCCTACTTGGAAAAAAAGAGGCATCAACCTTGGTTTTCAGCTGTGATGTCAAGAGAGTGGACTATGCAGAGGAAAGTCAGACCCTCACCCACACAATAATTAACATCTATCTGTCGATACAAGCAACAATGTTAACCGACTTCAAGGATGGGGGACATGCCTTGATTCATGTGTCTGTGTGGTGGTGTGTGTGTGTGTATATGTTTGAGTGTGTGTGTGTGTGTGTGTGTGCTTTGGTTGTGAAGGACTCCTGCACAGCACAAGTACAAAAACAGAGACAGTCAACAAATAGATGGACATATGAATATAACCAGATACGGAATATTCTGATACAGTTAATAAAGGATATGGTTGGCTTTATATGTGTATCTATCCATCTATCTGTCTGTCAGCCCATTCTCTCTCTGTCTTTCTCTTTTAAAAGAAACTTATATCCAGCCATCCGTCGTTAACCATTTCCCTGAAGTCAGATCACGGGGAACTGGGGCATCCCAGGTTTCATTGGGCGAAAGGCATGGAAACACCCTGGACATGTTGCCACTACCATCTTAGGCCAGGCCCGGGGGTTTGAGACCAGAAGCACTTCCTGACACACTGTGACCCGTAGTCTGACCCGTAGTCTGACCCGTAAGTTCCCCAAACGTATGTACCATTTATGCTCAAGGCTGATAGCTGTATCCTGAATTTGAACCTTCCTCAGAGATGTTGCTGAATGTCATCCCTGCTCTCTTCAGCCGGTGATTCATGTCTCACCTGCTCTACCAAACAAAAGTGAAAACTACCCAAATACACTATATGGATTAAAAAAAGAGATGTTGAGTGATATAATCAAATGTATGAAATATTGAAGGATTTCAGGTCTTCCACACTCCAGGGTGTAGGCCATAATACAATTATGATATGATGAATCACTTTAACAGATACAGGGGAGGGTTTAGTGTGAGGTTATATAAGATTCAAAGTAAACCCACTGAGTGAGGATTGTCATTTCTGAAGGCGTCCTTCGGCTAATATAGCTACGGGACCCAACATATTCTAGTGAAGGGTGGGGGTTATATCACTCTCTTTCCATCTAGAGGTCTATGCCTGTATATTGGTCTGTCTGTCTATCCATCCATCTATCTGAGGTAGGGTTTTATTAAAGATTAAATGCAGAAAGATGATGAAAACATTGGGAGGAAGAAAGAAGAAAGGTTGTATAAAATGTAAAAAGGAGTAGGTCACATAAAACTTACAGAAGGAAAAGAGATAAGTGATTTTTATTGTCCCTATGGTTCTATAAGTACGCTTGTGTGGAATTCTTTGGCTGGGAGGCTCTGTTACAGAAAGATAGATAAAGATACAATAAAGATATGAAAAAAATATACTGAGAGAGAAGAACCAATCATTACTACACTGAGATGTGGATACACAGGACCAAACAGGTTAAAAAAAACAGACTTGATGGACTAAAGAGATTCTGCTTCTATTCCCTGTTCATTGCCCCTGGCTACTTCCTGATAGCTTCTATATCCTGTCAGACTCAAGCTTAGCTTTGTGGAACTTACTCACATTGTTCACTCCTTACTAGATCCTCACTTCTCTTCTACTAACTCTCAAGTGTGTGTTGCTTTGAATAAAATCATCTGCTAAATTAAATTTTAACATTGTGCAAGGCAGGAATTTGAAAATGTTAATTTTACGATCAGGTGCAGGTGTCAGATCCTGTCAGGATGCAATTTGACACAGACTGGGAATACACACACACACACACACACACGTGTGTGTGTGTGTGTGTGTGTGTGTGTGTGTGTGTGTGTGTGTGTGTGTCTATAATTTCTATTTAATGTAAATATAAAATCAATTGACATAATCTGAAGTTCAGATCAGTATTATTTTATTTTTACTTGGTCTTAGTCCCTGTAAAGGTATTTTAGGGATATACTCCCCATCTGATAGGAGGGTCATAGGGAAGGATAATGTATTGCTGTAAAGCCCCCTTAAGGCAAAATAATAATTCGTGAAATTTCGCCATACAAATGAAATTGATTTGAAATTAAATCACCTACCAGCTGGTGGCGGTAAAGCTCCAATTTACTTTGGTTTAGCAATGTTTAAAAAAGAAGGAAGAAGAAAATAAAACGATGACGAAGAGCCTTTAAATTCGTTGGGCGTGTGTGTAGTTTGTTGTGTAATAACTGAAACGCATGTTGTTGTTTTTTAGATAAAATTCAATGTTATCGAACAAAAACAAAAGAGACAAACTCAAAATCTAAATTAGGTTAAACAAATTCGCGATTTTTTCATTCTGTTTTGTTAGCATTCATTGTTTTGGTGTTACCAAACTGATTGTGTAACTGTAAAAACCACTGCTGTGGCTCGGAGTCAGGCAGGTGACTGACATTTGTGCGGTATTAGCATTATATTGCTGTGTTGGGACGTCTTGTTTCTGTGTCGGTCTGAGTTGATGTCGAGATGCTGAAAAAAGCTGGAGTGTTTTCCATTTCAGTCATGCCCAAAGTGTTGGCTATACGTGCTAATTCGGGTGCCCTAACAAGAACGGTACCATCCATTTTCAACAGGAGTCGTCGGCTGTTTTCCACAGAGGCTGGAAATGTCAGGGTAGGTAAGTTACACAGTCTAGCTACATTACAAGGTACATATAATAAGTATGGGCTCCTAGGGTTGGAGAAGTGTTTTGTCTGAACTCTTACTCTGATTGGTTAATTGTAGTATTTTATTAATTAATAAAAAAATGGTATAGTCACCACCAAGTTTTCTCCCAAGTTGCAATATTCAGTTGAATGTTTGTTTTCCAATCACACAAGTCCTTAGCTCTGCTATAATTTGCTTCTTCTGTAGAATGGGTATAACCAGAGAAAGTTAAGTACTGTCAATGGTAAATGGACTTGTTCTTGTGTAGCGCATTTCTAGTCTAGTGATCTCTTAAAGCGCTTTACAATGAACAAATTAATGCACTAAAAATAAATAAATTGGCACCAATCAAAAGTCTCTAAAATTTCCAGTGTGGGGGAAAATAGAGTTGAGGTAATTTCTGTAAATCTGGCAAGTTAAAATATAGCTTTTTATTCATCAAGAAGGCACTGTGAGCCATAAACATCATACTGGTTTAAGAGGTTCAAACCTTTCTCTCAAAGTCATTGATTGGTGTTTTGGTACAAGGACTGTCAGGATACAGCTAAATCTGAACCTCTATTTTTTTTATTGTTTGCATCAGTAAAGTTGGTTAGAGTTAAACAGGGTGATATTTTAAATTACAACCAGTTCAAAAAATACTAAATGCCTAATTTCAATATATTAGTCAAACTCCAATTATGCATGTGAATGTACCTTGATTTTTATCTAGTCAAATAAATCGCATGTAGAGGCTTTAAGATATTTTGTTATTCATTCCATTGAACTGACAATATCTGGTCCCAATCAAAAAACATCTATTAAAACATGTCACTGAGCTCCATATGCTACAAAGGATGGAAAATTCTGCACACTCCTTTCAACCAGGAAAAAGAATATCCAGTCATTTTACCCAAATTCAAATGGCATCATTTGTGTGGTTGTGTATGTCTCCCCAGGAATGAAGGTAGAAGTGTTTTATCCTTTTTTTATGTTTCAGGTGCTGTATGATGGCCTTTGTCCTATTTGTGTGACAGAGATCCGATTCCTAAGATATCTGCAGAGAAACCGGCCAGGAACAGTTGAATTCATTGACATCTCCCTCCCAGATTATAATGGTGACAAATATGGAGGAGTGAGCTATGAGATGGCCATGGAGGAAATGCATGTGATTGATGAGAAAAATGAGGTAAATTGTCGATAAATCAATTTTGTAAATATAAAGAGTGGAATTTTCCATGATAAAAGTGTATCAAGATTACATTGTCAAAAGACCCTGGACTCAAGTGTGTTTAATAGTCACCACATAGGATATTTTTTAATAAGGAGCAACATAATATGTATTTTTACCACTACTTCACTCAACAAAAACCAAATCTAGAAATCAAGCACCAAGAAATTGCCATGTGTCAACAATATCCAGATTTCAGAGGACACATTTTATTGTAAGAATACGCTGAGCAAATAAAGTGTATTTTCTTTCTCATATACCATCATTTGAAAAAATAACGGGCAAAATATCAGCCATATTGTTCCACAATGTGAATAGGGATGCATCTACAGGTGACTGTCATGGTTGGTAATTAACTACTTCATTTCCATCTAGATTTATTACTGAAAAAATCAGTTTCACATGAAATTTATGTTCAGATTTTCTGAAAATAAGCAAAATTCTTAATTTGAAACGTCACTTGTTCTCTACTCTACAAATCCTGAATTTGTGTCAAAGAGAAAGTCAGTCATCCAGTCAAACTGAATAGCTTTAATGTAGTCTCTTCCTTTTCTCCTGACCTGCTGTGCAGATTCACTGTGGAGTGCCAGCGTTTGCAGTCATGTACAGTGCAGTGGGCCTTGGTTGGATGGGTCGCTTTATGATGTGGCCACCTTTGAGGCCATTCATGGTTAAGGCCTATGACATCTTTGCCAGGAACCGGCTGAAGTGGACTGGACGAGGGGATGAGTGTCATGCAGGACGTTGTGAAAAGAAATCCCAATGACTCCTTATCAGAAAGTAAATGAAGAATATATCCAAAATCTACTATTATTACTATGTTCAGCTACTCCCACTAGGGATCACTAGAGCAGTTCATCTGTTTCAATGTCTTCCTATTCTCTTTATTTTCTTCTTTCATACTAGCTACCTCCAAGTCCTCTCTCACTACATCCATAAACCTCTTTGAAAAGGATAAATCCCATAATGAAAGAGCACTAAATAACTCCCTTATGGATTTTTCAATTGATCCGGTGCTCTGTATTATACACTCGACTCAATGAATTTTAAACATCTCCTCTATTTTGTTGAGCCATATCTTGGTGAAGCAAAATGTCCTTTTCTATGACACTCAAATCTGATCATGCTTGATTTGTTTAGAAAATACACTGATATAATGCGATCCTCAAGAACACATATGCTACAGAGAAAAAAACAAGCAGATTTATGGAGTTAATATTTGCTTAAAGCCATGGGTGTACCCTCTGGGAATACAAGCATAACAATGATAAACACAGTTGTCACTTTTTAACATGGCCCATTTCATTAATGTGTCCATTGGGATTGAGGATGGATGTTGTATACTCAATAAATGTGAAACTGCCACTAGATGTCACTCTAATATGACACAAATGGTTAAGCTGTTTGTTAAGTTGGGAGGCAGCATTAATAATAATAATTAGTCCCTCCAAAATAAATATTGTATTGATTAAATGCTGTATTTTATTTATCATTCTCAAACATGTTATCTTAAAGGACTAGTCCAGTGAAAATGTATTTTAATGATAAAAACTATATAGGCAAATAAAGGGAAGTAACAAAACATTCTGAACTGAAATCACTGCCTTTAAGTCTTATTTGGCTTTAACCTCTGTGGACAGAAACGGAGACTGGAGCTTTTTCTCCATAATTCTTGTCTTGAACATGTTTCGTCAACAACACGGTCCAGATCAGTAGACAACAGGTTGGGCATCCACATAACAAATGTTGAGGATCCATGTGAGCTACAATAGTGTTTACAAAACAGAGTGACTGGAGACAGTAGAATGCATCCCATTTCAGTGTGGTTGCCAACTTAACATAGTACTCTTGGCTATGCTGCCAACTCTGAATAATGAGATGCATCTCTGTACATTGCAAAACTATGACAGGTTGCTGTTTTGGTAGACTGCTGAGGTGTATTGCAACCTGGATAAGTGTGCACTATTTCTGAGCGTTTTACTAGTGGAACACCTGACTGTCCCACAGTTTAATTGAAACTACTATGATGAGAGATGAGATAAGAGATTAGCTGACCTTTATTGTCTACAATCCCCTCAAGATGTTCCCCTTCACCTTATTTTAGACCTCTGCTTAATGTCCTGTGTTCAGTAGCTCTGGTCACATCACGTGGCCTTAAGCTTTCTGCAGTCCTGCAAGCTATTGGTTGGTATGAGAGCAACTATATCCGCCCCTTAGCTCAACTCGGCCAATTGAATAAGAGCCCCTCATAAACACTGAATGTAATTGAATATCAAAACAGAGCAGAATGTACTTCTGACACTACTAGTATAGTAAGAAAGCAGACATTAGATGACTCAGGAGTTGCAAAAGGATGATTGGTCAATCGCTAAGACTGAGCACTCGCCAAGAATGAAGAGGGATCAGGACTGATTTCTGGTAACTTTGCAGTTTACACCTCAAATAGTCAATGTCCTGTAAGATTAGAGAGGCGGTAAAGAGGCTTACCGCCTTATGACCTTGCTGTACTTGAATGCAGAGCAGCAGAGATAAATGTTGAAAATGTGGCACACTTGAGCTGTTTCCCTGTCTCTTCAGAAAGGCTTTAACCCATACTGTGTGTATGTACATGTTGGTATGGTTCTTAAACATATCAGAATGTGAGTCGTAACTGGAACAAACTAGGACTGTGTTTCATTCTGTCACACCGCAGTGACAGCTCGCTCTGAAGTGCAGAATGTTATTGTTGTCATTTAGAGAGTTATTCATCCAAGGCATGTAGACTGATTAATGTGCACAAAGGCTTCATGTTACATTTATTTTTGGGGGGCGGATACTGGTGCAAGACAATGCATTGCTATTTTGGCACAAGTTATATTTGTACACAATTTGAATAGCTCCCCTCTCTGTTATGTAAAGGATCTGTCCTGCTTCACAGAGCTGTGTCCAGAAGTGACGCGGGGGGCTCTTGTCACGTGCTGTTGATATTGATACACTACACCAGTGAGCGAGGCCCCGAGGGAGGATCAATGGTTGTTTATTAACCTTTGCTTCACATAGAGTCATTTAAGGTAAGGGGAATTGTGTTGAAATCTTATATACCACATAAACAGATTGAACTTAGTCCACTTTAAATCTCATGCAATTTTGTTTCAAAGGTCAGTTTCAAATAGTCAACTGAATACAACCAACAATGCATCTTCTCATTTATATAAGGTACTGGATGATTCTGCTTCTATGGCAGCACGAATCAGTCTACCTTCAGCTGTCCTTGAGTTTTGCTGAAAGCAGCTGCAAAGTCAAAGCATGGGGCGATACCTCAGCAGCAAACTGTGTGTGGATCCTTTGGGTGGAAAGACATTAAGACTGTATAGCAAACTTGGACACCTTATAGGAATTCTCAGAAAGTCCCCACACCTGTTGAAGACACCCATCTCCCTGGATCTCATTAGCTTCTCCCTGCTGTCCTCCGTTCCCCAACCTCTTGCTGCTACACGGAGAGCCATCTTCAAATATACGAGGCTAAACCACAGTAATACAAGCTATACATCTAACCACACCATCAGAGAGGGGAAATGTCTCTGGCCCATCCGACTGTACTCATCCTCTAACAGGGATGCTTGCAAAGCCGACATTCCTGTTGGGGTTCTCCGGCGCCCTCGGATAGATTTTCAGTGGGGTTCTCGGGTAGTGTATCTAGGTCAGTCATTTCAACGATTATCCAAACACATTAATGTCTACTTTAAGAGAAGGGATGAATCTTTCATCCCTGTGGCTGGAAATGCTGCTTTTGGTGTCACACCTCAGGGATATCCTGGCAGGTCACAGAGACAAATTCAAGGTCAAAGGGCAGCCGACGAGAGAAAACTGGAGGACAAGGACACACTGCAAGCAGAAAAATGTGAACAAACCCCAGTGTCAGAGGCTAGACCAGAAACAGATGCGTCATTCCAAGCACACTCTGGACTGCAATTATTTCACATCAGCTCTCTGGCGACACGATTTGGGGAAAGCTACAATTACGTTGCCAATCACATCAACACAGCTTTCTCCAGAGGCCCTACCAAAGATGTTAAAATGCTGGAGACTCCGCATTTGTCTGACAACAGAGGTTCAACCAGGAGGCAGAGAAGAAAAGCAGTAAGAAACTACGGACAAAGATTGAAAGAAAATCTGGTCTTAGAACAGATAAAAATAGGTGCTGGCCAAGATCTGTGTGCAACACCTGTTCACGATGAAACTGTCAGTAACTGGGAGGACGCTTACCTCTACTTTGCGAAACACATTAACAGATACTTTGGTGCTAGTGTTGTGGATGAAGTTGATCGAGATCACTGTCAGAAAGAGCAGCTTGCTGCAGAAAGCGAATGCACTTATCCCAATGAGTTCCCGGCACAATCTACCCCTAGATCTCAAATTGTGCCTGCACATCTGAAACAGGAGGAAAAACTTATCCCTAAACCTGAAGGTCTTTTTCACACCAGCAGCTATGCAATGCATTTTGGGGAGAGCTACTCCCAGATGGCTGATCACATCAACCGATATTTCAAGAGTGAAGTTGTCTTACAGGAAGAAGGAGATGCAAGTCATGTGAACGGGATGGATGCTGGATCGGCCACCACCCAGGACCTAAGGTCGATATCTTTCATAGATTGTCTCAAGCACCCCAAAAGTGCCATCTCTGACCTGCTGGGTGGTTATTTAAAACTGGGTCCCTGGACCCAGAGCAAGCGATCAAGACCTAGTTCAACACCAGTAGAGACCACATTTAACAGAGGGGTGAGTTGTATAGAATATAATGAAAATAACTTTTTGAGTGGTGCAACATGCTTCAATATTTGTTTCACCAAATTCAGCCTTCAAATCAAAGTGAAATCCATGACTTAAATCATAATGACCAACAAAGGGACCTTTCTACTCCTGATAGCATGACCACATGTTTTTCTGGTTTAAGTATTTGTTGAATTTTCAGTAAACTAAAAATAAGGTATTTGTCCCAACTCTCTTTCACAGGTTGTCTTGAGTCGGAGGCTTGCGGAGGAAATGACCCATGGGTTGACTGGCAGCCTGGGAGAAGCCTTATCTCCAGATGCTATGACTGCCCGCGTGGAGGAACTGAACGAGCACCTCATCCGCTACCCATCATGCAAAGCAATAATGTGGCAGGTTGGTTTGAATGTAGATCATCTAAGTTTCACCCCTAATAATGACTCGATCCAAATGTGTGTGTTGCAATAGTTCTGATCCTATAAAACTATCTTCTCTTTACTTCCAGGAAAAAATTGCAGTTAAACTGGTGAAGCAACGGCGCAGCTATAAGAACAGTCACGAAGTTCAGAGAGCCATCAGGGAAGCTTTGGCTCTGATTGGCTATGTGGATCCAGTCAAAGGTCGAGGAATAAGAGTGCTGTCAATCGATGGTGGTGGTACAAGGTAACTTAAATGGGGAGACGATGACACATGATAATCAATGCAGTTATCAATCGGGTGCCACTTTACAATGATGTACATTTATTAAGGGTTTAGGAGTGGTTCCTAATTTCTTTATTATGGTTGAAAAATATTAACGAGGTACAATCCATTATCAATGAGTTATAACTAATAAGACGTAATTTAACACAATGAAAAAACATTTTGGTTTGAAGCCCACATTTTATCAATATGTGTCTCCATAAACATTCTCTTAGAAACCATGCAATCAGCTAGGGCTGCTGATTCACATTCTATGCACGCAGCCTACGATGTACACATCTGCTGCAGGCTTGCTGGTGGCTGACAAGTCCGATGCAAGACTGTCAGTTCTGACTGCCGCAGATGAAGGTCAGGTTAGATGCTGTCTTTGTCTTGCAGTCTGGCTCTGAATTTCTTTGAAGTATGAGACAGTCTGGAGGATGGTGGAGCTCCAGTCCTCACAATGAGAGGTCAGAATAGACCACTGATGAGGTTGAATGATGTGGCAAGAGTTGAGGGAAGACTTAAGGCTGTCTTTGAACCCCTTCTTGAGGGTCTCTCTGTCACAGTGTCCAGAGGACAGCTCGCTGTGCAGGATAATATTATGCAGGTGGTAGTCAGGACTTGTGGTCCTGCCCAACATAGCTGGGTCTTCAATAGCACACCATCGATGCTGGTAACCTCCGTTTGCACAAGAACCTCAACATTGCTGACAAGCTGCACCAGTGGATGCTGAGAAGTGAATGGTGGAAGTTCCCTGGGAGGTGAGGAGATGAGTTTCAGTTTGGCCGCTTTTCTCCCTCTCCATGTAGAGCAACCAGTGCTGTCTCTAGGAAAGGTTTCTTGGTTAATTAGGGTTCTCCCGTCACCTCCATGTTAACATCAGACGACCTGTATTTCTAAGCCACCCGCATGAGGGATTGGGACTGTGGTGTTCAGGGACATCTCCCACCTGCTGTTTTGTCCTTTTCTCATTGCTACAGGACTCAACATTGTGGGTAGATTAGGTGAACAGGCCCTCACAATGGAGTTTTAAGGTGGAAAGCAGTGTGTGCAGAACTGAGCCCACCCTTTATACTCAATATTAATCTACCGTGGCACCGGGTGGTCCTCAGTTTTTTGTCAGAGTTCCCTTCTTAGGCAGATTGCTATCCAGGGCTGAAGAGCTCCATCTCCAGATCTGATTTTTGGAGGCCCAAATATCAAGCTGATGGATCTGTTAAAGCCTTAATCCACTTTCTCAGCTATTGAGCTTGACCTCGTCTGCCTGCTTTGCCATTGAGGTCTTGTAAGCAGGATCATTCCCAGTCTGGACTGTCATCCTTGATCTTCCCACCATGGTTGACCCTGCTAGAGGTTAATACTTCTGACAGCATCGGTTACAGAGACGCACAAGCCTCTTCACCTCAAGGTAGACAACCCATAGAAGAGGTAACCGCTTGTAACCCCTTTGTAAAGTGGTACCATCAATGTTGACTCTTCCCGTGAGTGGTTTGTGCTCCCAGTTTTACATGCAACAAGGAAAAATCGGTCAGCTATTGTAATTAATGTGTTCTTTTTTTCCAGGGGTGTGGTTCCTCTGCAGGTGTTGAAGCTGCTGGAAGCTGAAACGGGCAAAAAGATTCACCAGCTGTTCGACTACATCTGTGGAGTGAGCACCGGTAAGGGAACAACAGTGGGACTCTGAGAGACTCATCCAGGGAACTGCAGGTGTTTTAGTGCATTAACTTCAATCTGAATTTTAAATGTGTGCTGATGATGCTATTTTTTTCCTGTCTGTCTGTCTGTGTGTGTTTGTTTCAATCAGGTGCTATCCTTGCCTTCATGCTGGGCCTATCCCGTTTCTCTCTTGAGGAATGTGTAGACATGTACCGCCGTTTTGGCTCGGATGTGTTCCGCCAGAACCCCCTGGTCGGTACCGTGAAGATGGGCTGGAGTCACTCCTATTACAACACAGAAACCTGGGAGAAGATACTCAGGTATTAATGGCTTAGTTGTTTTTTGTTTTTGTTCTTTCATTTTTCCACCTATATTTGATAGGATAGTTGAGAGAGAGACAGGAAAGGCGGGGGAGAGAGAGGGGAGGACATGCATCAGGGAAGCCAGGTCAGCTTTGAACCCAGGCTACTGTGGTCAGGACACAGACTTATGTTGTTCGCACTCTACTAGGTGAGTCACCAGGGTGGCCCAGTTTGTTGTAATCTACACGGGTTATAATACATTTGGCCAATTACTTTAAAGCAGTTTGATTGTATACTTTTATGGGAACTTCATCTTTTTTTCTTCATATATTCAGAGATAAGATGGGTGACCAGATACTGATCAGAACAGCCAGAGATGAGATGAGTCCCAAGGTAAGGATATTGTCAACATTCACTGTGAACTCTTGATTTGGAAAGTAGAGCCAGCCTCATTGCAGAATTCTAATACTATTGAGTTAACAAAGCAGACGGTCCCTCTCTGGTCAAGATACAGAAAGTAGCAATGTAGATTTCAGCCATTAAACTTGAGTCCAGCATTTCCCAGTGTGGCCCACTAGTGGGGTCTGTACAGGTTTTGCAAGTGGGTCCCCTAGATATTTTTTTTCTATGATTTAAAAAAAAAAATGTTGCAGATCCATTCAATCCAAAATTACTTGGCTACAGAAAATCTATTTTGGAATGATAT
>OMLC01034069.1:2122-21944 GCA_900302585.1 Regalecus glesne
GTTATGACTGCCTCATGATAAGCCACGTTCATACTGGATTTGAGACTCAAACCTCATGCAGTTCTAGTTGTAGTATACAAGAGAGGGAGTAGGAGAGGACACATCTCTTCAACGACACCTCATTTAACAATAGATAAATAGCCTTTTGGGGAATTGGCCCGTACGGGAATTCTACTTTCTCTCTCATTGCATTTCCAAACCAACATCTGAGATGGCAACTATGCTCAGATACCCAGTCTTTCCTCATCTGCAGGGTGAGTTGAGATTTCATAAAAAGTCAACAAACTGGATTGTGTTGTTTTGTGCACATGAATGTTTAATCTGAGTTTCTTATGGGGTAATGTGATTCTGAAAGAACAACTATGTATTGTAATGTTGTTATGTAATGCTGTAACTGCCTTGTTGGGTTGTTGTGTTTGGAGGTGTTGTTTAAGACCACATTGCTGGTCAAGATGCTCTTGTGTACTTTGCAATAGGAAATTGAAGCCATCAATTTCAGATAAACATGCATGTGTTAACTGCAGAACAATAGGCCTGATACATAAGGACTACTTATCAAACTGTTTTTCATCTTGCAACAGCAATGAGTTATTGCAATGTGCTTTATTGTAGTCTTCCTTTAAATCCTGTTATTTGATAAACTTCATGTTTTCCCCCTCTCTTATAGTAATATAATTGGACTAATTTTCAACTTTATACTGGTTTGATAGATGACACCAGTGGTTTCCAGTATGGGGGTCCGGACATGTTTGGGGCTTTGAAATTTATCAAATCAATACTAGCTTCTTATGAGATAATTATATTTTAACCTCTTGCAATAATCAGCAATGTGAAACATGAGCTGGAAAACGATAAAGATAATTTGGGACATTATAGCTCGGGAGATAGAGCGCGTTGTCTAGTAATCAGAAGATCGCTGGTTTGATCCCCGGCTTGTTCAATAAGCGTGTTAAAGTGTCCTTGCACAAGGGCTCTGAACCCCTAACTGCTCCCTAGGCTCTGCAGCTTCCCACTGCTCCTATACAATAGGATGGGTTAAATGCAGAGGACAAATGTTATTTTTAGAATACAATGACCCAAAAAAGTGCCTTTCCTTTCCTTGCCTTAATTGTTTAGTTCCACAGCTAAGCACACGGAGTTTTGTGCTGCCACCTGAGGGCTTTGCGAGAAACCCACTTTGATTTCAAGTGTTGGAAAAAAGGTTCCTAGGCTAAAGCTTCTCTATTGGAAACCCCTAAACTATCCCCACTAATATCAGCTGCAGTTTGACCCATACCAGGGTAGATGATAGGGTAGCATTAGTAGGACTTTCACCTGTAAATATGATCAAACAATATTTAATTCTCAGTGTTGTCCTGATTGCATCACCTCATCAGTTTGTAGCATTGCTTTCATGTCATCTGACTCAGGGATGAAATGTTCCTCCTCTTCAGTGTGGAACTGTTATGTAAGTCTAGCACCGACTAACTCGATACAGAAAAGCAGCCAAAAACATACGCAACCAGTTATTGTTTTTTTTACCAGGAGAAAAAAAAGGTTTTGTTCCCAGATGAAAATGCTTCCTGGAGAATATAAGCCATGAAAAACCCATAAATCACCACAGTGCTGAGGTTTGGGTCAATAAAGAATCATGTAAATAACATTGATTTAGTTAGAGTCAATATGCAATAGTGCTGTCATTTAATTAAAAAAAGCCTCTTTTCGTTTGCCTCTTTCCATTCAGATCTGTGTGACCCTGGTCTGTCTCTGTCAGCGGGGAGGAGTGTCATGGCCGAGCCAGACTATTTGGAGGGAGACTGTGATGAGCTCATCAAACCCAAGAAGCTGATTAACCCAGTCAAAAACTCTCGTAACCACCAGGACCTGCATCGAGAGCTGCTCATGAACCAGAAAAGGTTAGAAGAATGAAAAATATCTCCCCGTCTCTCTTCCCAGCTCTCACTCTGTCAACAAACCGGGTTTATTGTTCCTTCTAAATAAACAAGGAAACGGTGTGTTTTATTGCACTATTAGTAGACTCACCTGTACACATCAAAATTAAACGCATGTCAATAAAGTCCTATTTCTCTCCGCAGAGCATGACTGAGTAGAGAGAAATGTCGTGACTATTTATGGCTTAGGAGCACATGCTCTTATCAATTCTCCTTGGTCACGTTTTACTACTGATCCAAAGAACCACCTTCAGGTCTGATCTTTTTTTTAAAAATACCTTCATTTTAAAAGTTTACCGTCAGTTATACCTGAAAAATCCACGTGCACACCTCTCTCCAGTTCCTGGCTTACTTGATAATTCTTCTAATAATTGAAATTGATTTCAATAATTATGCTGCTCAATGGGTCTCAATTTGTCTCAATGGGTTTGATTAATATGTGTGCGAGCTCTGTCCATTCCTCGGTTGTGCATGGTTTCCCCAGTCCCTAAATGGGCACCAGTATAGTTTCTATGATTTCTATACAGCTCGGCACCTAAAACTTTAATGGGAGCCATTACATAAACCCTTTAGTGCATAATATCACAAATGGGTTACATAAAGGATGCTTCTTCACGCTGCAACTTCAACCGGATCACATGCACGCCATGGTTTGATTTACATGAATACCAAAGAAAGCAACAGTTACCACCGTAAGGTCTGCGTGCACGTGTCCTTGAAACTGACCAATCTGCAGCTCCATGCAGTTCTCATTAATAGAGGCTAAAATTGTATCATTGTCTTTCACAAACTCAGTGGCCTGCACCAATGCAGCTACAAATATCTGCACTAACACCAACATGCCTTTGGCAGTTATTACATCACAGCAGCAATGCTCTGTCATAAACAGATCAGGATGAGTGGTTCTGTTACAGCATTCGTGACATAGTCACAAAAAGTTTTTTGTTTTTTTTTGGTTTTATCAAGAAGGGATTTTATTTATAGTTACTATTGACATTATTCTCTTGGCTTGGTCGCTGAAATTGCACCATCTTTTCTCTGTCAGCAAAACATTCAATATGTTGTGAGTTTCATTGGCGTTATGACACTATATTATTGACCTTGTGGCTTTGATAGGGAGGGTCTCTATTCTGCACTACAGAGAAGAGAATGTCTCCCTTCGTGCTGGATTAGTCATTGTGATGAAAGAGGGATGGGGAGGGCAGAGAGTCTGATGGAGAGGAAAAAAAACGGAGGAATGTTATGTAAGCAAGATTATGAAACAGTCCCCAGCTGAGGGTCTCTCTCGCTGTCTCTCTCTACCTACCTCTATAACACCCACACGCCACACAAACAGGGCCCCCGCACACATCACAAGTACATACAGAATGTCCAAATTGTTACCAAGGATATTAAGATGAAGATCTTTGTAGATGTTTGGGCCTGGAATTGGGCTTTGTTACAAGTGTATATTCATCAGTTATTGGATTCATTTTTACTTGGCAAGAGGGTGTGTGCTCATGGGAGGGGTCTTGGCATGTGTGTGTGTGTTAGGGTCTCTCATTACATAACAGTGCTCGCAGTGAGAGTGCTGTGGTGCAGAGCGGTATCTCTTGTGCCCGTCAGTATCTCTTATGCATGTCTTGCTATTGCTCTCATTGACCTTGACTGTCTCGGCTCTACGAACAGAATGCTTTTATACAACCTAAACTGATCGCATCCATTAGCCTCTGGTCAGCCTCCACCCGCTAAATGCTTTCATAAGACCCTCAGTGTAATGGAAACAAGCAATTTTGTTAGCGCACTGACTCCAGATCAAGCCTTGCCTTGATGGAAATGAACTCCTGCTGTTTGGTTTTTTTTTTGGAGCAGTCAGGACGTGGTCATGTAATCATGATCAGATTTTTACGAATGCATTTATTTGTGGCTTTGGCTGACCTCAATAAATACTCAGCCTTACGGAGACGCATGACAAAACTCAATCAGTGAGCCTGGTTGTTGTTGTCGTCGTCGTCATTGTTGTTGTTGTTGTTGTTGTTGTTGTTGTTGTTGTTGTCGTCATCAAGGGTTGCGTGTGAAAGTACTCATGACCACACTGGTCCTGTGGATTTGAAAGACATGTGGAAAGACAGTCCCTCTGTATTCTGCCACTCTTGGCTTCTGTTTTATTATATCCCCCTAATCCTTTGCACACTTGGTGTTTTTGAGGCTTTTGCCGTTCTCAGTCAACACCCACTCACTCACCAACAACCCACTCTGATCAGCTGTTCTCCAGCCTCATCCTCTCCCCCCGCCCTTCTCAGAGGAAATTTGGAGGAGTTAGGTTACATAATGTTCATTTTCATCCTCTCTCAACAAGACATCGCCACAGAGGATGTCTGTCTAAGATGTCCTTTTGGCCTCTTTTTTTTTTTTGCACACAAAACCGAACAGTTGTGTAACAGATTCCGTCTCTCATTGCCATTTGCCCAAGTTCAAGTCTCACGTGAATGATATTTGAAGAAGAGGGATTCATTGATTTTCATGCTGTGCAAGACTAGAAAGTTATATTTTAGAAGTTACTTTTGATTTTACGGACCCTTGAATTCATCCCACTGTGTTTTGACATTCACTCCAGAGCCGGTGCTCCTCTTGTACATAAAAATGAACTAATACGAGTCATCTAGCATGTGATTAAAAAGTATGTAATAACTTTATGTCCAATTAGAATCCGATTGTCACCATTATGCTTGAATTTAGCCGTTAATCTCAGCCTCTATGTGGATGTTGTGGAACATTATTTGCATGTCTTGTTCATTCAGTTCAACTATAATAAAGTGTTTTGCTCACTGTCTCCCCTATAGGGGTCTGGCTCCCCAAAACAAACCTGAGCTTCAGAAAGTTTTGGAGAAGAGGAAGAGGGAGCAGGTTATCAAGGCCCAAAAGGAGGACCAGGAGGCTCACAAGAAGAGGAGTGACTTAGAGATAGAGCTAATGAAAAGACAACAGAAATTGGAGCAGGTGACTATATGGATCATCACACACACCAAAATTAAGACATCCCATATCGGAACACAAAAATCAATAAGAATTATTGACATTGACTCATAAAGAGGCCCTTCCATTGAAAGAAGGTAGCATATAGATAGCATTACTTGCGTTTAGAGAAAAGGCAAAAAATGCTCACAAATAATTCAACCAGTTTATTATATTGTTGAATTAACTGGGATGATGATTGCCATAATGGGAATTTACTTGTGTTTTGTCACAGCTGGAGCTGGAACAGCAGAAAATAGAGGAAGAGCAGGAGAACACCCCTGAATTTGTCAAGATGAAGAGCAACCTGAGGAGGACCAAGCAGGAAGCTGATGGGGAAGAACGAACCACCTAGAGACCAACAGGGGTCTCAGGGTCTGCCTGTGTGTGAGCGTGGGTATGGAGGTATCGGGGGAGCATGTGTGCGAGAGAGTATGTGTTTGTGTCAGAGGCACACTGTGATGGCCGGAGTTTAGCCTGAGATGAACTGCCAGGTTTTATTCACCCCAGCTGTTCCTTCCCCCAGTGAGGAGATAGACTCTACAGACAAATGACACCCTCTGTCTGCCGACACCTGGACCAGCTCAGCCTCTCACACCTACCCAGTACCAAACAGCATCCCCTAAAGGAGGGACATGGACACGTTAGCTGTTAAACGCCACTTGACGAAGGCAGAACGCTTCCAATGAAGTCTGATGGAGAAACCACCGAACACATACACAGGAGTTTTCCTCCCTTCTGTTCACTTCCCTCTCCACAGAAGCCTGTCTCTTCTCTCTATTGTTGTTGATGTTATCGTCGTCGTTGTCGTCGTTTTATTTTTCAGCCTCAAATTCAAACACGGAAAAGTGGACACTGGATGGACTCTTGAAGCTGTGTATTGTAAAAGCCAAAACAATGTGCTTTTGATATTTATGTTTGTAGCTTTTAGCCCGGGTATCAGGAGCAGACTCTAAGTCGTTCCTTATCTTAGTTTATTTTAAGCTTAGTTCATAAACCAAGAACGGGACTAAAGGAGTGTTTGGTAGTGTGAAACACTCGGGTTTGCTTTTCTTTTTGGAACTCAAGAAAATGCCATTTCCTCAGCTAATGCAATTGTGAGCAATACTAGAACTTCTTCATTTGAGAGTGGTCATTTCTTTACATATTCTGTTGTTTTTTTTGTATGACAAAGTATTCCTCAATATATAATTTAAATCTGTTCGGTAGGTGAATAAAACAAAGGCCTGCCTGACCAGGCTTGGAGTGTTTTTATTCAAAGGATTTGATTTACAAAACAAAGTGTATGTGCATGTGAGCTGTCAGTCATAATGGAATGCATTTATTGCATTTGGCTTTTACCTATTTGGCTCCATGACATGTCTATAAATGCCAGAGTCTTCCAAGCTCACTATATTATCATTGTTAATAATTGAGCAATAGCCATGCAGTCACTACCAAATAGCAGTTAAATGAGGGAGTGCCCTGTAGTTATTGATAAATCCTTTGGTATCTTCAGCCATAGATATTGAGGTGCATCCTTCAGATCAGCTGCATGATGTGAAAAAAGCCACAATATTTCCTCCAACGTGCACATTAGTGGTTAGATAAATAGCATAACAAGAAATGTGATTGGCCCAACATTCTGTCTCTGTGTCTAAGCACTGGTCATTATTTTCAAGTAGATTTAAATCCGTATGCTTTCTGGTTCCTTTCCAAACTCCTGTCCTTTTGAATAAATATAATTTTAACATGTCACAGCATCAGTTCATTTGTGATACAACTGATGTCAGCCTTTATTATGTCTCATTTCCAATTCTCCAGAGTGGGATTATCAGCATATCTGAACCACATCTGAGTATCAAGTTATCTTTCTCAGCCATGGCTCTAAATTATGTTTTTATGGCATTCTGGGACATCTGTTTGCAGAACCAAGAAAACAGGAGAAGGGACACCTCATTAAAAAAAACGGCAACCCACTGAAATATGTGGATGCAGCAGCTTGAACAGGCACCAAAGAAGCAGATGTATGGAGATATGCTGTGATCTATCTAAATAGAAGTCTCCTATAAAAGAAAATGAGGTGGCAGAAGATAAAGAGGGTGAAAAGAGTGGACATCATTATTCTTAGCCTAGCATGAAAGAGGGACTTAAAGAAGGGTATCATTATGGAGAGGAAAAGAGAGACTAAGTTATATTATGACAAGATAAAGACATGGACTCTTCCATGTGGAGTTGCAAGGGATGTGGCTTACACTGGAAAGCGTATGGTTGACCTGTGCAGTGTGGCCATTAGGCCCTCAAACATGATACATAAAGATGTTCAAGAAGATGAGATTTGAAAAGTGTGTGTGTGTGTGTGTGTAAAAAGTTTTTGTAATAAGAGTAAAACGGGATTCTTTAATGATGGGACAAAAATGAATTTTCAAATATACGTCAAATAATAATTGGAATGGAACACCACTTTTGGAGTAGGAAGGTGCAAAACAATACAACTTGAAATAGATTGTGTCATACTCGAACAATGTTCTTTTCTACAAAGATACAGAGAGAGAGAGAGAAAACAGCAAAATGTTTTACTATTGCCTGTAAGGAATCATGGAAGAGAGGCAATATCATTGAATATTGATGTAATCTAAAAGGAGATATATAGTTTGAAGTTATTGTTAATCTCATAGAGAATGGTTAGATTAGTTAAAAGGATTGGAGAGATAAACTAGTCAGATGAATAACTTGGGTGGTTGTCGATGTCAGTCCAAACTCCTGACCAATGGATGGCGGTAAAGTGCCCTGAAGTCATTTCCCGATCCCAAAAAAACGCAAAAGAAGCATCGATGACAAATAAGCCAAGCGACCGTCACATGTTCTCATCAGAAAGCGACCGAAGATGGCAGTGTCCGGAATGCTTCGATGCTTATCGTCCAACTTTTCTGCAGCGTTACCTTTACTCGCCCATCCATCACCTCTTTTTCCATCGCGATTGGCATCTAAAGCCTACTTTCAACGAACTTTTGCCACCTCTAGCCGACTTCTAGAAGGTAAGTTATTCATGAAGGTTATAACGCTGTGTGAACGTTACATTCAGCGGTCTGATACTGATTTTGGCTAATTGGCGGAGAGGACACTTTATTCTGGATGCGTTACAGTACGTGTTTATCGTGGGTTTTTCGCTGTGGTACATCGAAAACCATTTATCCCCATCTAAAGTTATAGATTGTGTCTAACTTTGAAATAAAAGTGCTAAGGTTCTGTGTTTTCATTTTGTCATTCTGCCACATCGCAGCCCTCAAATTTACAGACAAGCACGAATGGATCCGAGTAGAAGAGGGTGGGTTGGGTACCGTCGGCATCAGCAAATTTGCACAGGTAATGTCCTTAGATGTGTCTATACGATAGCATATAGCCTCTCTTTTTGTGGTACTTTGTGTTTAAATTGGTCCTTTTTATGTTCGCAGGAGGCTCTGGGAGATGTTGTTTATTGTGGATTGCCTGAGGTGGGCACGGAGCTGGCTCAACAAGGTACGAGTGGCAGAATATTAGTTAAGACATTTGATGTAAACTACAAATGTCTGGATTGTGTTATTGAACATGCATAAAGACATTTATCAGTTGAAGGCAAATATGAAACCCATGAAGTAGAGTTGGGCAATATGTCGATATAGGACGTCGTGGAATGAGATAACCAAAACCTCACACAATATCTTATTGCTATATAACTGTCATTACCTGGCCTTAAAGGATGCCTTATCGTAAAAGCGTACAATTTGTATGGCCTTATAGATTATTTTAGCTGGGTGGAATGGACATTGAATGTCTCTGTATGCCTGCTCGTAGCCACTTTACTAATAATTTCTTTATGCATGCTCAATAATCCAGGTATAGAAATCAAAAAAGTTTAATCAGTTCATCTGGATACAGTATTACACTGCTGTATCCAGATAAACTGATCCAACTTTTTTTACATACTGATAATAATTCCTTGGGTTTTCTTATGCATAAATACACAAATAACCACACAAATAACCAAAAATATTGTCACATAATAGAAATATGGTTTCATAATAGTTTAGATTATGATGCATATTGTCTGTAACCTTGGTAAGTACAGTTTTGTAACACATCCAAAATCAAAGATTGTTTTACTTCACACTATATATAGGCTTCCAAATTGTTCATTTGTATCTGGCGTTCAAATTAGCTCTTGCATTTAAGATTAGAGACGATACTAAGTTAACATGCAGGTATTACAGTACCACTTCTTTTTCGCTCAGTCTTTTGTGTAAGATTAACTGGTTCCTTGGCTCTTTTTTACCCACAACAACAAACCACTTAGCTGCATAGCCCATTTATGTAATCAGTCGTATTTTGATAACATTTTGATTTTTTTTTGTGTTGAGATATTTGAACTCTATACCTTACAGATTTTGAGAAAAAGATTTTTATATGAGGATTTTAGTTTTCACTTATGTCCAAAAAGTAGAGTCTATGTTGAATTAGACCCACATGACTCAATTTAATTCTGTGATTTTTATTTTTTTTCTCTTTTTGTCATTCTGGAATGATCCGAGTCGACCGTACATGCATTATTTTCCATTTTCTTCTCCTGAATCTGGCTGGCTTCTTCTTTCTCAGATGAGTTTGGCGCACTGGAAAGCGTAAAGGCTGCAAGTGAGCTCTATTCTCCATTGACAGGAGAGGTTGTAGAGGTCAATGCACTTCTGGCAGACAACCCTGGACTGGTCAATAAATCCTGTTACAAAGATGGTAAGTATTCATTTTCATATTCTTTTTCGTCCTCTACTTCAAAGAAAAGATGAAAAGACAATTCAATAGGCAAGAGTAACTGATTGTTGGAGATTGGATTGCCGCAGTATAAAACATTTAGGTCATTTGGAAATTTGAATGATAAATTTAGAAGGAATTCTAAAAAAGCTTGACTGCTTGCATGCTTTTCGAAATGGTTTGACTTAAGCCTCATGTCTCGCTATACTCCATTTGCCTAATTTTGTACTGCTGTTATCCACATAACAGTTCAGAACTTTTTCAGGACTCTTGCACTTGTTTGGTTGTAAATATCACTGATGTTAGCGGGTCTGCCAAGATCAGACAATGAGTGGATCAGTGTTTTAATATTAAATCTATTAATCCCTTTTTATACCAGTTACCATGACCATATACTAACAGATTATCAGTGAGCCAAAGATGGAGATTTCCCCTCCGTTTATCAGGAGAGGAACTCCCACTAGTCCAATTTTATAGTAGTGTGTGCCCATTTTAATAGTAGGTAAATGGACAATGTGAAGAAAATGGGCCTTTTGAGGATGTGAGGTGTAACTAAGGTTTTGTTGGCTGAACTTGGCAGAATTTATTTGAGTGATATATATGACAGTAAGTCAGCATTATCTGGACAGTGAGCACACTTTTAAAGGTACTATTATTAAAATGTAAAGAAAACATTAGCTCTCTTATTAAAACATATGATTTAGAAGAAGCAGCTTTATTTGTTTGTCATTGTACATTCATACAATCAAATATGCATTTAACCCATCCTATTGTGTAGCAGCAGTTAAGATTGGAACCTACCCTCACAAAATATGGCAGTTTTCTTACTACAAGGACTAACTCTAAACAACAACTAAATCTAGGTTTCTAATGTACTAGAAAAAGTTTGTTTGCATTGGTGATGTTTTTAAAATAGAGTAAGAATGATGCACTTCATTGTCATTGTAGACATACAACAAAATTATGTTTGATACCTCAGAAACTAGCTGCAAAAGAGAAAAAAGATTGATAATGGGGCAAGAAGATAGGATAAATAAGAGGTAATAGAGAGTTACAGTACAGTGTAGCATAAAGGTATTTTACAACAACTTAGAACTAGTGTCTTCTATTTGTATATAATACATAAAAGGCACTTATGCATGGCAATAGATCCATATTAACAATTAAAGTCGTTTTTTAAAAGATACACATCTCTCATTTTCAATGTACAGCTGATATTCTTTGATTGTATATGTTAATATGCCTCAATTTTATAACGGTTTGAAAGATTGAGCCATTTCAGAGTGACTAGACCCTTTACCATTTTAGTGAGTTTGGTGACATCTGCAGGCTCAACACAATGTAAAGGTAAAACACATGGCAGACTTGATTTGGTACTCTTTGATAGCATATCAGGATAAACACAACTGCCGTAAATGACAATAATAATGATTCTGTTGGCTGTTGGAAGGTGTGCTGGCACATCTAAATGTAACATACCCATTCTTACTTATTTATTTTAGATGCAGCTAATAAAATTAATAATGGCTGTATTAATGATGGGACTTTACTAGGGACTGTGGTAGCTTAGTGGTAGAGGACAATCTTTGGGAACTGACAAGCCAAAGGCTCTAGGTTCAAACCCACCACAGGGTGTCAGGAAGGACATCCAGCCTTAATCCCCCACACTCCAACTATGTCTGTGTTCAACTTCACAATATGAGGAGTAATCGTACATAAAAATTAGCCTCGTCTAATAATGGGAATTGACCAGTATGTCAGATGGACTACAGGGCTAAAGTATTCACCCAAGCTGTAACCAATGCTATTTTACATTTGTCATGTGATGTCCCATGGGTAGAGTATCCATATTTGAACCTATTAAATCAAAGAATGATTCTTTCCTGTCCGTATGGTACATAGTTGGCATCACGTGACTACCAACCAACTGTTGATTACAGGTTGGCTGATGAAGATGACCATTGCCAACCCTGTAGAGCTCGACTCACTCATGGATGAAGCAGCATACGAGAGGTACATCCGGTCAATTGAGGACTAACCTTAAACTTCCTAAGGCCTGCTATGGTACCCATTTTTATACAGTCATAACTGGCAGGGACATGCACAGGATGTGATTGTCTGTATTGATACTACACCCAGTTTCCACATGTGGAGCTCCAGAAAAGTATTGACCTGCCAGTATTACAGCTGTGAATGTTAGGAATTCTGAATCGACTGTTAGTGACTGAATTTAAGGGACCTGTCAATCTGTACTGAGGAAAAAAATCCAGTATTGAATCAGTGGGGAGTGCCTATTTTATTTCCAACTTCAGACCCCCAAGCTGGAGGGATGATGAAAGACTCAACATGGGCAACAACAGTGTGTAGGCATTTTCAAATGGAGGTCTATTTGTATTCTTGTTGTGTGCAGACATAATTTCAGAAGCACACTGGTCTTCATGTCAATAATAACAAGTTCTTCACTGCATGAACTAGTATTTTACTGTTGCAAGTGGGACTTGACAGGACAAAAATAAAACTTTCCTCATATTTTCCTCTTTGTGGTTACTTATTCTTACTCCTCACCCCTAAAGTAACACTTGCCTCTACACTTAGGTGGAACGTATCAGTTACAAATGAACACATGAGCTAGGGTAGAATGTAGACTTCCTCCTTGCAAGTGTTGTTTTCATGCCCTTGTTCAGGTTCTCCTGTATTGCTCAACTGCAACAGGTGCTTCACATTATGCCTGGCCACCTTACAGTTTAATGTTAACAGCACCATACAGTATTTTGTAGTTAACATGGTTGCACAGATACTTTCTAATTCACTTTGTACTTTCTCACCTGATTTAAGATAAATAAATAAATGCTATTTAAAATAAATGTATTTCACTGACTATCTGTAATCCATGAAAAATACTTCCACTTAACGTGCTCATTGAAAACTAATAGTAAAAGAAAAAATACCAACAAATTCAAGTGTCTTTGGGTGTTGGGTGAATTATTGCCTAATGCCTATTTCAGACCTGGTAGAGTAGCTGATTGCATAGAGCTGTCCGGTTATGGCTACCTCAAAACATTCATCCCTGTCTCTCAGGATCATCTGCGCGAGATAGCCACACCTCCAGGTACTATAGAGAATCTGTCCTTAGCTGTGGGAGTTCGCCGAGCCCTCCCCCGTGGAGCGGAATGCAGAGGAATACCCTCCATCCTGCGATAGTCACTCTCTAACCTCTCCTTCCTCTGGGCTCCCTCATACATCACACTGGCAGTGAAGTCTCTCTCATTAAGGAAGGCAATAGTCTCATCCCGCTTGCGGCTTACATAGCCCCTCAGCACAGCATTGTATGGATTAGAAGCAGCATCTGCATCAGGGTCATCTGACTGGTGCTTGAACTCCATGCGAGTAATGACGGGCAGAAGGAACTGCTTTCCCGCATTCACCACATCCCCATTCCTCTCCCTGTGACCCAACGCCTGAGAAGCCAGGCGCGGGGGTATAGGAACTAAGTCACATCCTGTACGCTTGTCCACGAACTCCTTAAACTCCCTTCTCACAAGAGCAACATCCTGAAGAGACTGGCTCCTCCTCATCTCTAGGTCTGTGACTAGTCGCTCAGGGTAAGTCTGACCAAACACCACACCTATGAGGATAAAGAAAGAATCATTGCTCTTCAACGGATGTAAAAACAAGAGATCAGATAAACAAAAAAATGAGGAGTTCTTGGAGTATTAAGCTCCATCTCTGCTTTAGGAGCAAGCCATCAACCCCAAATCCTGTCTGCTGTGTTAATGACCGTGCTCGTCTCACCTGCACGGTGGAGGATGGAAGAAGGACATTGCCAGGGTTTGTGAATGAGCTCATCAGGCAGCTCGGCAAGTTCAGGACACCATTTTCGAACATAGCTGCCATTAGGATCGCAGGTCATCGCTGCATCAACAGGGTGCATGACAAAGTTCCAGTGGTCAAGTCCACACATGCCACCATTCTGCCACATCATAGCATCTATTGCAACGTCCGCATCCACCAGAGTATCCTGCTTAAACAAGGACATCAGATACAGCATAGAAAGCCGAGGAAAATGATATTGTGGGTCCATGTTGCATGTCCATGTATATGGGGATTTCTACTTGAGTGTCAGTGTCTCACCTGGAACCAGCGATAGCCCTCTTGCCAAGGCAGGTGCAGGTAGGCTATAAGGAAGGATGCCACCACATGTCTCATGTAGTTGTTCATCCATCCTGATAGCCACAACTGTCTCATAGCTGCGTCCACCAGAGGATAGCCTGTCTTTCCATGCTGCCAGGCCTTCAAGTGGCCGTGCTCATTGCTCCAGCGCAGAGCCTGCAGATAACAGTGGGTGAATAATACTCAGCAACACTTAACGAGGAAAAAAGTGTCTTTAGACATGACATTTTCTGTTTTGGTAAGGTATGCTCATTTTATGACGGCCTTGCGTAAAGAATAGAGGGGAGTGGGGAATAAATGGGGAAAAAACTGCAGTAAATGAGGGTAAAGTTAACTTATGTGTAATGAGTATGGGAGGTCACGACATGAATACCTTGTACGGGGGCCTGATGGACTCCCATGGTAGGTCAGGGAATAATGTTAGCTGCCAGTAAGCCAAGTCCCTCCAGGCCAGTTTGCGCTGGAACTTGGGAGGTCTGCAGCGTGCTCCTTTGGCATCCCACAGCAACCAGCGTGGACTAAGCTGTCCAAAGTGGAGGTATGGAGACAGGCAGCTAGTGTTTGGTGAATCTGCCCTTCCCGACTCCTTTTCATATCTGTACACACCTTAAGTACAGACAGTTGTTTTAGTACATTTAAATCACTGAAGGATCAATGACGCATTTAGACACTGGTCTATGGCATAGTGTTCCATTATGTGCAGGCTATGCTGTGTATGGTCCCCCACCATCATGAAGAAAGGCCTCTAGCCGAGCTTGAGCACCTTCTTCGCTGAAATCCCAAGAGCTGCGGATATTGGCCGCCCAATCAATCTAGATGCAAAACATAAATACACCAAATGGTCCGTGACTTCATTCTCTCATCATCCAAGCATTCTCCTTTCTATTTTGAGAACTGGCTCAGTCTTAAAGGGCAGCAATCATAATCAACAAATTCGGAGGCACTGGTGTTGGCTATCAGGCCAGTTCTATGATGAATTGGAGTATCAGTATCAGACTGATTGATTCTCAATTATTTGGCCCATTGAACCCAAACTAATACTCCAAGTTTACACAGGTCTGTAAAATTAATGGATCGGAACTCGGCATCTGCCAATACTTCCGTATCCACGCTCAGAATAAGGATCGGCAATGATAAATATATCGGTTCATCATTTACAGTATTATGTCTTATGTTGTAGGGATGGCCTATTAGAAACCATAATATCGAGCAGTCGTATGTGAGCCTCAAACAGCAGCAAAATTGTGTCTGCCGGTGACATCACCAACACACAATCTGTGAAAGGGAAAATGTACCACCCGATTTGTCCATCAGTTGCATTGGCTAAGAAAATGAGAATATAAATGTCAATTTATCATGTTATCAATAAAAATTGAAACAGTACATTATACGGCTGTACAACATAGTGTTGTTATTCACATTTTCTTATACAATGCTGCCTATCGACAAACCAGGATGTAACTTTTCATATTCACTGACCGTCTGATGGTGATGAGACTGACACACTTTTATACACGACTTCTGTTTTAATGCAGACACACAAAAGACTGCTTATTGTTATGGCTGCTAATGTGTTAACCCTACAGCATATGCAAAGATAAGTTGAAGATTGTGACTGCATCCCTTTACAAGGTGCCATGCAGTGGTTACTGACCACAGTGCCATCTTTCCTGCGGGGCATGCGAGCAAGGCCCAGCATCTTCAGAGGTACACCCTGAGGCCATTGGGACGGTGCGGGCAAAGATACAGGAGGATCAAGGGGGACACCCAATGAGGAGCTTGGATTTTGCCGACAGCAACTCATAAAATGAGACACTGACCCGATACCTGTATTAAGAGAACATGTCAATATCAGCTTGAGTCACACGCTATTGATATTAATTGGCACAATGTAAGTGTTCCTGCATATTTGATACAGGACTTATTCATCCATGTTTAGTAGACCAACTCAAGCTTTGTACTGGCTCACCTCGTAGTCCCACTCCTTCCGTGCTGACAGAGTAAGGGTCTCTGAGACAGTAGGAGTGGACCATCCTACATTCTACGTCCTCCCTTTGAAGAGCCAACACCACCGCATCATCCCTCTCCTTCAGCCAGGGCTCATAAACGGCATTAGCCATAACTGTCTTTGTCCCAGTCACTTTGACAAGCCTTTTCAGAATCTGCAGTGACGATCCATCCCCCTCTCCATCTTTGTCAACCTTAAGGAACACAAGATGGCTGCCGATGTTCTCCAGAGATGAACAGAGACAGGACAAAGCTTGATGGAGCCAGTACTTACCTGTTCAAAGACAAGCAGAGTGGTTAAACAAAGGTTATGTGGCCAGCTAACAGTATGTATCTATAGAGATTTATACTAAAAGCACATTTCCAGTAGAAAGCGGTGATAAGTTTTGTTTTAAGTCTGACATAATCAATATTCAGCATTCAATGAACTTACAAGCTCCCCCAGTTGCCACGGTAACCCCTGGCCCTTCCTCCTCATCAGGGCTCCATATAAAGACTGGTATAACAGGTGCACCCAACTCCAGGCAGCCAATTAGAGCAGGGTTGTCACAGAGTCGCAAATCTCTGCGAAACCAAAGCAGCACAGGTGGTGGAGCTGATGGTGAGTGGGACAAACCTACAACATGCTGTCTGCAGCCCTTTCGTCGCTGTCTTCTATTCTTTGGTCTCTTCATCTTAACTGTGTCTCCTTGATCTGAGTCGTTGTCCATCACTGGCTCTTCTTCCGTTACATTGTTGTGTGTGGAAGCTGACACCGGGGAAACAGTCGAGTCGTGTGTTTGGTGACTTTTAGTGGAAGTCCACTTTATGTCTTTCTGAAACGGAGCGTCTCTAGAGGTCTGTGGTGGACTAGGCTCACTCCAAGTTCCAGTCTGTGGGGGATCTCTGTTGAGTCTCTTCTCACCTGCTGCTAATTGAGCATAACTGGTTCCTTCATGCTGCAAGACTGAGGCAGGGTGACCTGTAGATTGACCCCATCTGCCTTTAGGAGCCGGGGGCCTGGACAGTGTGTTTGCAGTGGCCTGATGGTGACCTTTAACTTCGAGGAGAGATAGAGCCATGGCAATCTCGAGCTCGTCATTTTCATCCTGGGGAATTAGGAAAATAATGTCACATAACCAAGTAAGCAGGGGTTAGGAATGACCGTGATTATCATAACCACCAGAAGTAGCCTGCACAAATTATGCATCGATGAACATCCTCGGAACGTAAATTTTTTTTTAAAATGACACACAAAGGACCACCTATATTCAGAAAAACGTTCATACAAGACATGGGCCAATAATTGCAGGTAATTCCGTCTTTCTACTCCATTCACAGCATAACATCACGTCCATTTTGACTTACAGCTGGAGAGAAATACTCCAGGTAGATGGTGGTGAGGGTGGAATGCAGAGACGTGTTGACTGTGGTCAGCGGTTGTATAAGAGACAAAAACTGTACGCGGGTTTCTTCATGTCCAAGTTGTGAAACACAAAGGACGAAGAAACCTTCTGGATCTTCACGACCGACCAACAATTCTCGTAACATCTTCCGCACGAATCCGGTGTTGTCGTCAGGGCCGGCTGAAGGCATCTTCAGCAGAAAGGGGTTGGGGGACTCCATAAACTTCTCCCGTGGATAAATCCGAGTTCTATATGCCGTTCTTACTTGAAAACTAGTCAATTGAAATGAGGCAACAAAACCTCAACATGCTATAGAGTAAGTAAGTCCCGGTCTGTGCTTGTAGTTCAGGCCAGTAGCCTCCACGGTTACCCAACAGCTGATTTCATGTTACACAAACCATGCGGTGGTGAGGTTTTGTAACCAGCGGATTCACCCTGACAACGTGTCTGTGTGGCCACGCCTACTGCCGTCTCCAGCCCAGAGTCTGTAATGAGTCGCTGTAGCCAGTAGAGGGAAGCACTAGTCAAACATCCAACATTCATTTTGCTAACACAGTCGTGATGACGCTACGGGGTGTTTATGTTAAGTCTTTTTTTTTTTTTGCTATTGATTTGCTTTTATTGAAGTTTCTTTGTCGTCCCTGTCTTTGGGTGTGTTTACGTGATGTGTGGTAGAAAACCCTGACGTACACATTGTGCGCACCATTCTCACGCCGCAAAACGGTGGAAAATAACTGTCTTCATTGTCATCTTGTCAATACTTGACAACGAATAAGCTTTTGAATGCATGTGGTAAAAAAAATAGTGTAATATTTTGTGATATTGTTCAGGAAAGAAAGCCATTGTGTTCGTTCATTGTATTCCAACTGAAATTTGTCCTTTATCCCATCCTATTGTGTAGGAGCAGTGGGCAGCTGTGCCACCCAGGGAGCAGTTAGGAGTTCAGTAACTTGCCTGAGCACACTTCAATACGCCTTCTGAAGGAGCCGGGGATTGAACCAGTGACTCTCTGATTACTGGATGACCCACTCGTCCTCCTGAGCCATGGTGCCCCTGATGGCATTGAAAGACCACTATCCAAAAGGTACTCTTTCACCCCCTAAGTGACACAACAACCCAGTAGCTATGTTCCAGTATTTAAGCTAGCTATGTCTCTCATTAACTCGGGGGATATCTTGAGGTAGTCAGACACGTCACCGATAATGACATACAATAGAGATCATATATGCTTTTGTGCGTGAAGTGGTCTTGAGTGTATGAAGACATGATGTGACTTGTAGCATGCGGAGAGGGAGGGGGGTGAGAATCAATAGTGTTTAGACAGAGAAGTGGAGTGGAAGTGTGTGATCAATAGAGAGCAGAGAGAGGAGATTAGCTGCTTTTCTCTCTCAAACTAACACTGACAAATTGGTGAATTGGTGTATCGGCCCTCGGGCTAAACGGATTGACCCGCTGTTTCCATGTTCCACCGTGTACTGTCAATAAAGATCTGTGTTTGGCACGTCTCTCACTGAGGAGCATGAGTGAAGCCAAGAAAGAGAGGAAAGGGAAGAGGTAGTGAAAGAAATGGAGTAGGAATTGGGGGCAAGGGATGGGGGGGTGCAGTGTAGAACTCGGCTCAGGTAGCCAACGTCGCCTCTCCGACCCATAACAAAATGTCCACAGCTATATCTCATTAACACGTTTGCACATTCGCATACGCATCCTCATGCACAGTGTTATAAAACCATAATAACGTCTCCGGGAAAAAATTAATGGAAAGACAGATTAAAAACTAAGTGAGGAGAAACGGGCCTCTGGTGTAGCTATTTGCAACTCATAAATCATTCTGACACTCCCACGCACATGTATGCACATGCGAAGACACACGGACTATGCATTTGGAAGCGCACACGTGAAAAAACGCACAGGCACACATACACGTAGACGTACTGTAATTAACCACAGGCTATTTACTCTCTCCTGCTGTAAATTAGACATGCAGACACAGTTATTACATTAGGGGGATCTGCCATGCAGAATACTAACAGGAGGAGGAGGGGAGGATCATACGCACAACAACCGCCTCATAAAAACACAAACATCCACTTACATACATACACACAAACACATGCATGCACACTCAAGAAAGAGGGTATGGGAGAATCATATAGACTGACGGGAGTGAAAATGAAGCTGCAGCAGAGAGAATAGGGGCCCCCAGCTCTTTGTTCCCTGCTGCATTTCATTATCTGTAATGCCAGCCAGCACACACGACACACACACACAGACACACACCTCCCCCCTTCCCCAATGCCGACTGCTTCCAGTCCATGCAGAGGAGGGGAGGAAAATAGAGACACAATGTCAGTGCTATTTATTGGCATCCTGGCTCAGTTACGACAAGCATGTCTGCACGGTCATCCCTCAGTTACCCTATGCAACTGTGCTTTGCTCACCGTGGAGCAGAACGAAACTGTTTACGTCAACCTTTCTATGCCAGAAAGCATTGAACAATGCAAGACGAGGAGTTGATTAAAGTGAATATTGCTACTCTGACTCAGGTAGCGCATCTATATTTTGGTCTTCCGGTGT
>OMLC01034117.1:6877-30702 GCA_900302585.1 Regalecus glesne
ATTTACACACATCTGTGTAAATACACACAGATGAATACACACAAATGATGCAATTGTACTTATAAATGGTAACATAGCTCCTACAGGAGTTCCAAGCAGGGATTACATTTATTTAAATGTTTACTCGCCTGAGGACCACACAAATACTGTCACGTGGTGTTAAAACTATCAGTGCACATTTCATCTGCTCATTCTTGACCTCACAAGGTCAATGTTTCACTTATCTTTTTGGGCAATAAAGATTTATATCAAAACAAAGATAGTACTGGCAGTAATTTCAGCCAGAACAAAATAATAAAACTATCTCCTTTATAGGGGCAGTACATATTAAAGAACATTTAGAATGTAAATATACCAGATTTAGTCACTCGGGTGATTTTTTTTCTGTTGTCCAAAGCAATTAGTGGTTCATTATCTTGCTCAAGGACACTTCAACATGCTTTCTGAAGGAACCAGGGATCAAGCCACCAATCTTTCAATTTATTACTAGACAACCACCCTACCTTGTGAGCTATGCAACCCCTGTCATACAACCTGTAGAGTTTCTACCCAAAATAAGCAGTTTGAATAACATTTGATTTCACTTCAAACATATGAAAACGTTTGCATGTGTATATGTCCCTGTTTGAGTTTCACATTACACTAACCATGTGAGATTCAGGAATCCAATACTATAAATAAAAAAGTAATTATGATAGTCTTCAAGGGAGACCATTCAGCATTTTTAATGAAACCCTTCCTTGTGCTCATCTACTTCGAACCCCTCCAGTTTATCAACAGGGCTTTCACTTTCTGTCAGTGTTTATATTAAAGAAAAGCCACTTTATGTGCTCATTGTACTCTCACCATTAAATTTGTCCTATGCATTTAACCCAATTCAACACCTTTCTGAAGGAGCCAAGGATCCAACCAGCTATCTTCTGATTATTAGACTAGTGCCCTACTTCCTCCTGTGCCATACCACCCAAACTGTTGATTATTGTCCCTTTGTCTCTATGTAACATCAGCCTTGACGGAGACTGTCCCAGTCCTCCAAGCCCAGTCATTGTAAAGGGCTTTACGTACCTCCAGTCAAAACAATAACTGTACCCTAAAGCCATCAATTTAGTCTAATGTTTGACAAAGGGGGCAGGTGTCAGCTCACCTTTCATGCGTATTAATTTGAAGACTTGTCAAGTTGTAAAGCCAGTTCACTCGAAAATGAAATTTCAGCTTGGATAAACCAAACGTAGACGGCTTTGGACTTTGAATGTGGAGGAAAACTCGCTTCCTGAATCCAACGAATTGAATTTGATTTAAACTGAGCCCTTGAGCAAAGGTCCAGTTGTTACTGGGGAGGGAGGGCAAAGCAGTAAAAGGCAACGTGAATTATCTCCAGTGTGTCCTTCCACCCGTGCCTGTGAGGCCGTGATAAACAACATTTGCATATCGACAAGGAAACGCTGTTGGCGAATAAGACTTATTAGTGCCACCACGAATGTGTTCTAGATTCTTGGGCTAAAACAATTACTGTCAGCCACTTTTCTTTTTCCAACCAGTCAGACGGCATGTTGTAATTATCCATTATTCGCGGGGATATTGAAGAGTCGCCCCTGTGTCACTCCGTGAGACATAAATCCCCCAAATACATGTTGTCAAAACATTCCTCAAGACAAATATGTACTCACAGAGAGATGCGTTCCGCGTTGTGAGTGGTAATGCTAATCCAGAATGTTCATTCAGTGACTAAAGACAGCTTGAGTACCTTACCTGTGTCCGGCTCAGCTCAGGTGTAACTGGACGGTGTGTGTCTCAGACAGGTTCTGACGCGGCCCAGTGTCCCCGCAACCTGCCGTCACTCAAACGCTGTTATGTTGGATCGGGCGGTGGGCGGGTCAGAAGACTCGCTCCGTAACCGCTGATCTGGGGTCGGTTTGGAAACACCTCGTCGTTGATGGCTTGGGCTGTGGAAGGTTGGAGGTCATGAACAGAGGGTGGCTCCTGAGTAGATTATTGACGAAGACGCAGAACATTGTTTTGAAAGCGATACAAAGGAATTGGAAGTATTTTCAGATTTAAACTGATTAATAAATGGTAGATGGGTTTGTTCTTCATGTGGCTGTGTGGTGATGAAACACATCAATGCTGGTATTAATAATGACATTATTATCAAATTTATATTTTTCAAAGGTATTTCATGGGTTGAAAGTGGCTCAGTACAATATCGGCTGTTTTAAATCAGCCCAGACGCTTGCATGGCCTATGTTGACGCAAAGTCCGCTGGTTGGGATTTATTTTTTTATTTTTTATTACTCCCTCTAATCAGAGGTGGGCGGCCCTCGTCCCCCATTACCCGCCCTTTAGTGGGAGTCTCTGAAACGGCGCTCTTTTAAAATCACATGCTGACCAAGTTTCATTCCCACTCACTGACTTTTTGCTTTTATTGTTTACTAGAAAACTTTTGAATTTCTCTTAGTTTACTGATCGCTTTATTAATTAGTCATTTTCGCTTTTGTTTCAATCTATGCTATTTGACGGTCGTAGATGCGCTGCTGGACTCTAAGCCAAATTTCAAACCGCCTCTCTCAGCCGCAGTCCCTTTTGCGGGCCTCCTTCAGTCTGCGGCCATCAGAGCATCATCGTGGGTGGTGTTTTCTGACGTCATGCCTGTGAACGGGCGTGGGTCCGGGGGTGTACTTCGCCCTTCTCACGGATCTCCTCCGCTACTCTTCTCCATGCTCCTGCCTCACACATCAACACCCTCCTCAGCTCTACCCCGCTCACATTCCTTTCAGCCTCTTGCCCACTTTTATCATTTTACAAAATCTAATGTAATTGGTGTAAATGGACCAAATATTAAATCTTCCCTTCTCCTGGAACACCACTTCACTGTGGTGGAGAAGCTTGGATATACTAATGATCTCAAAAGCTATGCTGTCCAGAACTTGGCTCCTGGTAGGGTCACCCAAGTCAGAAAGATCGATGTGGACGGTCCAGATGATGCAAAATACAACAAAGACCTCGACAGTGGAACCAGAAGATGTCTTAAGGTCACAACAGCAGCAAAGGTGGATGAAGGCTGCAACAGAGGGCAGTCTCTCCACAGTCTTGACATTCTATGTCATTGGACTCCGCCCACTCCCTGCCAAGGACCATGTGGAGGAGCATCATCTGCATCTCCACGTAACAACTGTCATGCAGGTGCCCTACTGCAAGGACTTAGTAGGAAGACGGTCTTACTTGATCCTGAGTGACCACCAATGATGATCAAATTGTATTGAAGACCTCTTGGTGTTTTGAGGGATCCTTGATTTGGAATAAGAGCAGCCCTGGTTATCAAGACATGGATTTAAATGCATCAGATTTGTCAGGTAGATATTCATGTGGATTCTACTCCATCCCGATCTAAGAAAAATGGTTTCAAGGTTAGTAATGCCAAATCCCTACTCTACTTATATCATGCAACTTCAAAAAACAACATTTTTTTTGCCTTCTTACATAGCAGGAGTGAAAATAAGCAATCCTCACATTTTTTGTGTTATGATTTCAGAATCGTGAAGACAGATAACGAATAAGATGTAGGCTCTACAGGATGATGGCTTTTCTGGGCAACTATCATGATGTACATGTTTTGAAGCATTCCATTACTGCAAATGGCTTGAGAAATAGTGCATACAACTGCCATAAATAGAAAAAAATATCTCCAGGGGAGGATGTCTCAAGTCCCCACAGGTTTGTGCTGAACCCTCAATGTTTACATCTGTCTCTGCTGCTGGCTGCAATAAAGTTTCAAGTCTGCAAATTGATTTTAATACTAAATTGAATCAAATGGAAGGCAATGACAGCCTGGCTGGGGGAAAGGATCCCTGATAGTGACATGTTTGCTGATATCTTCCTTATGGTCTTTCCTTATTTTCTTTTTCTTTTCATTCCACCATGTCTTATTTTCAAGAAATGGATCTGACGTCTTAATGCTGCTAGATTACTATCTGGCCTGACACATTACTAAACACTACACTTTTGATGCATGCTCAATAATCCAGGTATGGAAATCACAAAAGAGGTGAATCGGTTCAACTTCTGATCCAGTTGACTGATTCACCTCTTTTTGTAAACACTACACTGTTTCCAATTGTCTGCATCCATTTAAAAGAGGTGCGCATTCATTACATTTTACCTCGAATGGTGAAAATATGAATCATTTCTTTTGACGTAGTATTTTCGAGTGTTTTTGCTATTATATCTTTGCCTGTAAAACATAGGCTAAAAGTAAAACCATGTTTTTATAAATATCAAAATGACATCCATTTACTTCTAGGAGTGCACGGGCTGTCTTTCCATTAGTGCCTGTCGTCATCCCCCTCAGCTCCTAATCAACATGTGATCGTATTAATATGATATATTGGCCATGACTTTATCTGTCCTGATAACATCTTTTTAAAGTAATTATTGGCCAATACCAATAAGGGGGTCGCGGTAACTCGGTGATAATCGATGGTACTAATCGTGACACATAAAATCAGGTCTACTGGCTGATACAACAAGCTGACGGATATATTGCGCAACATTGCATGGTTTCCTTATGGGCACAGCAATTTAATACTGAAAAACTGGGTAAAAACTTTATTTTTCTCTGCCGTGTGTTGTCCAATGTTTTATCATATAGCACATGCATTGGAATAAAAAGATAAACAGACAGAGCAAAAGGGCGTGCTAGAGTTGTCACCGTCATGGTCAACTGTTTATGACAATATACAGTGTAAGGGGAAATGACAGAAATGGAGCAAACCAAAGTTCTTTAGTCAATAACACAACACATATAAACTTACAAGCACGAAATCTCTACATCTTTCTCTCAATCGCATCACACACACACACACACACGTAAAATAGACATGAATCTCTCAAAACCACTCTGGACATTTACTCATATAGGAATTGAATGATAGTCCATGACCGAAGATTATCTTGGCACACACGCGCGCACACACACACACACACACACAGACGCACCAAATCCCCACCAGAGAGAGACACAAAAGTCATGTTCAAGATTCCAAGAGCCCTTAAAACATCCCATTAAAATACCTTCATCTCACAATGATATCAAATCCATAGAATAATATCGACCCATTTCAGACACAAAATATATATCTTTTCAAAATGGGATGTATGAACACGATTTTCCTCAGTCACATATAAACAACAAAGAAATAAGTTTGAATCCATCTTTATAGTGCTAAAATGTGGATTTTTGCACTCTAGTGACCAACCACATAAACATCAGCATAAAATACACAGGGATCAACAATTGTGCTGCACTGCCTAAGCAAGACTTTCTTTTCATATATTGAGATCTGAAATGTAAAAATAATAACGATTATAATTTTAGTAATTTGAGATCTTTTGCATACAGACACAAAATTTCAAACATTATATTTCATGTTGCTCTCCTTCGGATCACAGTACAAAGCTCTTTAAATTACAGCTGTCTTTCTGTAATCACACAATGACAAACCATGATGTGGTAAATTATCTGCTGGGTACATCAAATTACTTGTGCCAGAAATTACATAAAGGCAGAAACTGAGCTCTTCTTTAGAAACTGAGCTGCGGTTTAAATACTGTAACCACTGTGGTGCAGCGGTTAGCATTGCTGCCTCACAGCAAGAAGGTCCCGGTTTTGAACCCTGTCCCTGGTCCTTCCTGTGTGAAGTTTGCATGTTTTCCCCATTTCTGTGTGAGTCTCCTCTGGGTCCTGGTTTCCTCACCATCAAAAATACATGCTTGTTAGGGTTAATACTCCTGCCTGTGCCCCATGAGCAAGGCAATAGAAAAAAAGAATTGGAGTTGGTCCCTGGGTGGTGCAGCTGCTCACTGCTCCTATATAATAGGATGGGTTGAATGCAGAGAAGAGATTTTGTGGTATATATGTACAATGAGAAATAAATAAACTTTAACTTATTTTATTCCAATAACCCTATGATTAGAAACACTGTCAATGGTGATAAAAAGGCAACCCATTCCTTCCAACAGAGGCAGCTATGTTATTCTGTGACATACTACTGTGCGATTAAATGCTTCAATAACAAAAAGACAGCTGTAATATCGAGGGTTGCCTCATACAGTACCTTGTCTTGACATATATTTTTATTGCACAGATTGTGAAGTCTTAATGAACTTCACCAACCAGCCTTGTTTACTGCATTCAAACATCTCCTGCTTCCTGTTGAGACACTTCTATATTTTTCCCCAACACTCACCATCTTTTTTCGGTAACCATTCAATACTTTATCTTCCTTCGTGGAATCATTTCCTTCATCCTCAACCTAAGATTTTCACTCACATCACCCCCCTCTTACAACCTCCCACTTCTTAAATGAGCTCCAATTAAGCAACCCCATCTCTCACTGCCATTCCCTATCTGTATACTCCATTCAATCATCCACAATTTCTCAACATATTCATTTCAAACTTTGTTTCCCACAATCCCCCCCCTCCAAAAATGCTCACCCTGCCAAAATTTAGCCCCTCCATCTCTCTGATGGGTACAGGACACCAAACACATGAAAAGGGGTTGGGGGATGTCCTGGAACGGAATGAGTTTGGCACATAATGATTAGCTGCTGGGCCAGGCAAGTAGGTGGGATCACTTTCCCTCATCGGTACTCTTAAACATCAGGATGGCATTGGAGATCTTGAGGGCTGGGCCAAGCTTGATGCTCATGATCTTCACAATGTCTGTCTGGGTCAGCAAGAGGAAGGCTTCCCCATCAATCATCTGGGGACACATACATATGAAAATGAGTCACCATTTTATAATGATTACACAATGGAATGAGAGGTCATACACTAACACAAGATATAGTAGATTTTCATTTATTGTCTATACCCACTTAATCCAACTCAGGGCCAGGGGGTGGCTGGGGGCTGGAGCCTATCCCAGCTACACCATTCATATCTATGGGTATTTTAGTCTCCAGTTGAAGAAAATGAATAACGAAAGCCACCTTATTTGGTGGCTTTCAGGAGCTTCACGGAGTGAGGTAACAGGACCAACCATACAATTAAACTAAAACTTATGTGTGAAACTGTTGTTATATGAATTTCATTCACACTGACAAAACTGTAGATGACCCCAAAACAACTGCTGACACTTTTATATGTAAAAAAATTAGTGGAGGCAATTTTTAGCCCTTACTCAAACATACAAATAATCACTATCTTTCTGACTTTTCTGGCAAAGGCTCTATAATTGGGGTAAAATTATTTGCTTTAAAAAAATTTTTTGGCTCTTCCATTAAAAAGAACAGTTCATGGATAAAAAACTAACCTCCTCTTTGAAAAGGCGAGCCTGTTCTTCACAACCAGTTAGATTCTGGACAAACCCAAAGACCTAGTGGACAGACACACCCATGAGTCATCTCCAAAGTCACGCCATGTTAAAGCTGAATTTGTCGAATCTAAAGTGTATGAGAAGTATCCCTCACCTCTTCAACAGTCCAGCCTGCGACCTGGCTGGCATGAATACCCTGAACCCCAGGTAGGAGCTTACAGTGCTGCTCCCAGCACAGAGACAAGGTTCTGTCTGACTGTCCACTCAGAGCAGACATGAACAGTGATGGATACACACCCTCAGAGGACATATCTGCAGAGAAGACAAGCATACACAGACACATAGGAATAAACACACAGGTGCAAAAAACAGTTGGGAGTACTAACCCCAGAGCATGAACAGACCACTCATATTAAACTGAGTCTTAAAAGAGCAATGACAGTTTGGAAAGCTACATGTGGAAATCAAGAGTTTATTTTAAAAATGAGTCATCTACCATGTTGGAACAAATATATATTTCCTCTACCACACCAATTAAATGGTGGTATTTAAACATAGTATATATTCTTTAATCTTTTTCAAAAGGAGTTATTTTATTCCCTTACCAAACACGGCATCCGAAACACATTTCTCCCTGTTAAGAAATTGCATTCTTTTTTAAAGTCAAAAATGAAAGCGCTGGATATAGGGTTTTTCCCTTAACATCGACCTTGTATCCTAATATAATAATATTATTAATAATAATTATTATTATTCCCTTATCAGTCCTATATGGGGAAATGTGCAATTCTCACCATTCAATCCATCTTAATATGTAGGAGCAGTGAACAGCCACCATGTGGCACCTGGGGAGCAGTTAAGGGGTTCAGTGTCTTGCTCAAGGACACCTCAACATGCTTTCTGCAGGATCAAGGATAAAATCTGCAACCTTCCAATCACCAGACAACTGCTCTACCCACTGAGCTATGCCGCCCCTCATCTATGCACATACAACAGACAGCAGGCAGTATTGACCAAAATGTCTACATTATTGATACTCACTCTGATAGCCTCTCTGCTGGTTCTTCCTGTATTTGGGTGGACGACCAATCCTGAAATCGAAAAGGAAAAGAAACAAAACACCATTTGAGACTCAAGATCAAATTAGTTTAATTAGTTCATCTGGATGTAGGTTTAACAAATAGGAGCACATTTCAATATTCATCTGAATGTTGGTATGTTGATGTCTTTTCAAGCTCAATAATCCAGATAATCAACAAGGTCAAAATAGTTGAATAAGGTCATACCCCATATGTACTCCTTTTTAAAAAAAAATTACATCCAGATGACCAGATCCAGGTATTTTAACCTTGTTGACTACCTGGATTAATTATCTTAAAATATATTTTTTCTTTTTATCCCTTCTGCCATTGTTTTGCTCAAATCTGTGTGTGAGCACCCTAAGTTACATCTCTGTCTTACAAGGGAGATGGGTGGGTCTCATTCTGGACTGGGCTGAAGATGACATTCGGATGAATGCTGAAATATACTCCTGTTTATTAAACCTGAATCCAAATGACCTGACTCAACTATTTTGGTCTAGTTGACTACCTGGATTATTGAGTTTAAAAAAGATGTTTTTCATTCGAGACTTACATTACACATATAAATGTAGAATCCACAAAACACACACATGTGCATACCGGCCACGGTAGTGAGTCTTTTTGGTCCTCTGGCCAAAGAAGAGGTTCCTCTTGGATTCTGTGTCCGATAGGTCAGCCTTCAGCCTACCCTGGTTACGCTCAGCCAATGGGCAGCCAGACAGACAGTGGTGGGCAGTGAAACGGCCAGTCACATGACCAGAACCATCACATCCTGGAGTAGGACACTTCCTATTAAAAATTTGAAATTGGTCAATTCAGTGTTGTTACCTTTCAATTTCAAAAATGTCTACAAGTGACTTCCCTCCAGGTTGGCTTCTAAATAACTGAGAAGTAACTGAGCTCTAAGATAGAGGCTACAGTGGCATTACAGGAGTAGCCCAAACACCTCACTGGGAAGGTGACCAGGTGCCACCCTTACTAGATGCCCAAACCATCTCAACTGTTCCTTATTATGTAAAGGAGCAGTGGCTCTACTCCGAGTTCCTCATGAATGACTGAACTTCTCACCCTATATCTATGGGAGATGTCCGCCACCCTCCTGAGAAAATCCATTTTGGCCACTTGTATCCACAAATCAAATATCTAATGCTGATAGCATTTGATGCCCAAATCAAGGAGCTACAGGACTACTGACATTACCTGTATCAAGAAAATCTATGCATGTGTGCACAATTATGTACACATATTGGCCTCTTACCCGGACCCCACCTTTATCTATGACCAATCATGTGTACTAGTCACACATAAAAACCGAGGTTTGTGTCCTACCAGGCTCAAGAGACCGCCCCTCCCCTCCATTACAGGTTTGCACCCTGCCCAAACACTGTTAATCAAACATACTCTGATTTTACAAACATACATGTACCTGCAAGGGCAGGGTTTGCATTAAGCTTCTAAATATACACACATGCTACTTTGCCCATTAGGTTAGTTTGTGACATTTTTAACTTTCTCTGAGGCAAAGCACATTCGTTCGATTATCACGTATGAGATGTGATATTTAAATTAAGTTTGACAGATCGATTGACAGACCGATGATTAATTGATAGACAACGTGAGTTGTTTTGGATAAAAGGAGTCACCAAGCAGCACATGATTATGGTGTCTATAAGTGGAGAATGTTAGGGGCCTCCGGTGGCATAGGATGCTTTCCCCACCAGACCATGATGTGTGGACTAGTGAGGGCTAGTGGTCATGTGACTTGGAGGAGTCACATGCTACCACTTCCTCCTTCCTGTTGATGATCTAGAGGAGCATCAAAAAGCGACTGCCATAGGCAACTCGGGAATTCGGGTGTCAAAAAACGGGGATGTTTTGTTTTGTTTTTTAATTAAAAAAAATGGAGCATGTTGGTGACGCCTTAAGTGCTGACCTGTGGTGGAAGCTGTACTTGTTGGTTCTGGGGTGGCTGATTGGTTTACAGGGAATGGATGACTGGTAGCTGGGCTGGACGGTGGCAGGAGCCTCCCGAGGACCTACAAATAGACACACAGACAGATAACAGTGGGCAGACAACCACAGAGGGGCAGATGATTAACAGTATAAACACTGCTTTTTGCTATCTATAATTCTAGCTTTTGTTTAGTTTTCTGATTTTTGCTTCACCTGTAATTTGTTTATTTGATATATCTCGGTTATGTTTGCTCTTTTTGTTTTTGCATCTAAAAGAAAACTCAGACTCATCAAAATTTCCTAGCATAAAAGCAAAACATGGGTAAGACGTAAAAACCCCATTAACTCATCCAAATTAACGCTGTACCTGTGAGCATTCCTATCAATTCGCAAAGAAAATACATTCAAAATCCATGGCCAGCCATGCTTCTTCAAAATTTAACTCAGAGCAAAAATGAATTTTGACTGAGTCATTGTGGGGTGAAGTCTGCTGGCTATATACCATGTGATGGCTGTGTTTTGGGGTCCTGTGGGGGCACTTTGAGGGGGTGTCCAGTGGCTTCACACCAGCCCACAGGGTGGATGTCAGGATGGTCGGAGTCCATCCACTCATCATAGACATGGCTCCAGTCATCATAGTGGACCTGAGGGAGATATAAAGAGGTATTACACACACATGCACAAAAATGCACAAACAAACACACACACACACAAATGCACTACATAACACACCCAGCCACAAACATGCATATACACATATTGACCATGATGATAACCAGGTGTTATTATGGTAGCATGTAGATACCAAGGTCCGTAACATACCTCTCTGGACTGATGGACTCTTCATAGCCATAAGAGCAAATACATATTCTCTCCACTTTACCCCCTCTCTCTGTCTCTCCTTTGAGGAACACACCAATCATTAATCCATCGTCAACCCCTTATCTGAAGTTGGGTTGTGGAGTCTTACTGGAGCCTATCCCAGTGCTCATTGTGTGAAAGGCAGGGATACACCCTGGAAAGGTCATCATCCCACCAGTCACAGAGCTCGAGCAATTAGGGGTTCAGTGTTTTGCTCGAGGACACATCAACACAATCTCTGAAAGAACTGGGGGTCGAACCACCAATCTTCTGGTTATTAGACGACTGCCCTACCTCAAAACACCATAATTGACCAAAATGAAATGAAGAGATAACTTCAACCTGTAGGGTCGGCATAGCTCAGTGGGTCGAGCAGTTGTCTGGCGATCAGAAGGTCGAAGGTTCGATCCCCGGTGCTGCAGAAAGCATGTCTAGGTGTCTTGAACAAGACACTGAGCCCCTAACGGCTTCCCGAGCGCCACATGGTGGCTGCTCACTGCTCCTGCACAATAGGATGGGTCAAATGCAGAAAATTGCACATTTCCCCTTGGGAAATTTATAAGGGACTGATAAGGGAATTATTCTGTGCTATTATTCTATTCAACACAAAAAAAACTCATAACCAGATACAGTTACAGCACAAAGGTGTCAAATCACACGCACACACACCTTTATGCGGTGAGTCTCCACTTCCTCCACCGTTGCCACCCTGATCAGACCAGGGCTCCTCTTATCCACTGCTTCAAGCTTCATCCCGGGTTGAAAGTTGTGTGCCGCACGCTGGAAATATAGTAACGGGGATGGAGAGAAACACATGTAGTTTACACTGAGATGACCAGTGAAAAGGGCAGTCCAATCAGGCTGTCTACTGCGGTGCCAGCACTTGTGATAAAGAGAGAGTAGATTTACAGTTGTTCCTCTCAATCTGATTTTTCTGTAACTTTAATTTAAAGAATTCCCTTCAGACAGGAAGATGTGGGTATTTAATTGTATTTTATAAGATTTTGCACTTTCAGCTACTTTCAGCTAATTATATTACAATAGCACATATGACCACAGTAAAGTGCAGCCTCTGGAGTGGAATTGCTGCAGTGCACATGTTACAAGAAGACCTAGTGGTTGTAATAAACTGTAGATTGTAAATAAGTCCTAGAGGCTGTTCTACAAGCGATTCAGTGGATCAGGATAAATGGATGCATGCTCAATAATCCAGGAAACAAAATCACTAAAAAGGTGATTCAGTTCATCTGGACAGGTTTTAGTGAGAGAAACATTTGGTCACTCACACGGGTGACATCCTCATTCTGAGCTGACTTCAGGCATCCTCACCCTTATAAACAATATAGCTGCATAACGACCAAAACCAATGATGGTTTCATATGTAAATTGGCCATCGGATGGACTTTCAATATTAATGTGTACTATTCACAGGGGATTGGGGAGTTGTTTTAAACTGCTAAGTGCCGGGAGGGTTGCCGTGACTTGTATATTGCGGAGACCAAACAGAAGATGTTAAAGAGGATGGCACAACACAGAAGACCTGAAGTGTCAGGCCAGGAGAATGCAGTCTATACCCATCTACAGGCCAGTGGCCACTCATTCAAGGATGAGAATCTACACATCCTTGATGGGGAGGAATACTGATTTGAGCAGGGTGTCAAAAATGTCATTTATGTTAAGAGGGAACGACCATCCCTGAACTGAGGGGGGGGCTGAGAGTACATCTGTTAGCATCTTCTAAGAGTGAGGATACCTGCATTGAGCTTAGACTAAAGATGTCTCTTGTATGAGTGATGAAACATGTCTTCTATTATAGGAGAGCGTCAAATGTGTGGCAGTGAGATAAGGAAGCCTTCTGATATTACCTAACCTGGAATTTTTCTTTTTTTTAAAACAATCCAAAACTAAAATAAACAAAGATAAACATTTTTGTTGTTGTTGCTCCCACCACTTTGAAGGCATCACCAGCGACAGCAGTTGATCCGGTCTCGTCCAGGTAGCGAGACCATGAAAACCGGGCTGGGTCTGGATAATCTGGAGCAGATAAATAGGAATCAAATCAGTCACCATTATCTTTCTTCACTCAATGGGATGACAACTTAACAGTACAAACTTTGGAACACAAGTAGCAGAGAACTGCGTGCACCAAAAGGACTATGCTAAAACAAAGAGGATAGAGACATAATGTCTTTACTCCCTAATCCTCAAAGCGAGGGAAATTATTCATTCAATAAATGGTGGATAGGGAATCGGTCTATTACCTTGGGGGGGTGTAAGAGGGAGGTTCCGCTCCTGGCACCAACCAATAGGGTGAATATATGGACTGCTTGCATCACACCTGCAGAGGATAATGGACAGCATTGAAGTTCAACTCAAAACAGAATTTCCAGCTGGTCAAAATTGTTGAATCAAGTCATCTTGGTGTAGGTTTTAAAAAAAACAAGAGTATATTTCAACATTCATCTGAATGCCATCTTCAGTTCTGAGTCCATAATGTGAATCACCCAACTCCCTTGTAAGGGACAGAGATGTAAATTAGGGTGCTCACACAGACCAGGACAAAACAATGCCAAAATGGATTAAAAAAATCTATAACCTACATCCAGATGACCTGATTCAATGATTTTAACGTTTGACTACCTATATTATTGAGCTTGAAAAGATGAATTTCCAGCTGTTTTTACACGGCAAAACTGTAACAACAGAAAAATGAAAATGCAAAAGATCAATATCATAATTTGATAGTTTAGTATAATGCCCAGGACATGGGAAGTCTAAGTTAAAGTTGTCTGGGTCACTTTGTTTTTGTTTGTTTGGTTAATGCAGAATAGTGCCACTCAGTTTGTCCATGCAAGGATAAAAAATATAATATTTAAACGTTTTTCACAATTTAGTGTTTCCATTCCCCTTTTCATGGTCAAAATGTTAAAAATGTAACAAAAAAAAATCTTGATTCCAAACCCCATAAACTTGAATGATTTTTTAACCTTGTTTTTTTCCTCTTAGCCAAAATTGTTGCCTTGGCTGTCTGTCACAATTCGGAGTCTCATTGATTTGACTATACTCATCGTATTTTTAGATCCCACAGTTTCTAAAGCCTCAAGTGGCCTGTGGGCCACAACAGTTACAGGGCCTCACCAGTAGTCATAGGTGTCATCCCAGTTGTCAAAGTGAACCAAGAAGCGGTTGTCCACCACGTCGGTAACGGTCGCTACACAGATGAGGGAGGGGTTCATGCGGTCAACGGCCTCCAGCTTCATCCCGACCTCAAAACCACACTGCATGCCCGTCTAAACAGAGACACAGAAGCATTAGAGGCCACACCGCATGTCTGTGTGAGGACAGACACACACACACACACCTACACACACACACACACACACACACACAAAGCAGTGGAAAGCTCTCAGATGACATTACATTTATACAGACATTGACACCTGTAAAAAGGAGTTTGATGAATAGACTGCAGTTGATCTCAATATTTTCTTTCAAAATTTCAGCTGTCTGGGGGCTCCGATGGCATAGGGGGTAATCCACCTATATTCAGTACATCTCTGTCATGCAGTTGGGTGTTCAAATCCCGGCTGCGGTGTTTCCAACCACAGCCAGAGGTCCATAGTTAGTGGGTCATAATTGGCTTAGCCTCACATGGGTATAAGGGTTAGGTTGGATAAAGGATTCTGGGTTCACTAGTGTCCCCCTCTGGGTCGTCCAGGTCTCTTGGTTAAGTGAAGGGAAAGTACTCTGCTTCATTCTCCTCTGATGGCCAAGCACTGTGCTTTCCCCACCAGGCCATAATGTGTGGACTAGTGAGGGCTAGTGGTCATGTGACTTGGAGGAGACACATGACTTTCTCCTTCCTGTTGACGTTCTAGAGGAGCATCAAAGAGACTGACCCAGTAGTAGGCAACTTGGGGTATTCGGGTGGGGAAATATAGGAGACAATAAAAAAATAAAAAAATTCCACTGTCATTTATTTCAAGGCAGGTTTATACATTGATAAAATTTGACATTGAATGTTACTTATTGAAAAAAAACATAAGGGATATGTTAAAATCATTCAAGGGTCAACAAACAAACAAAAGCTAGACATAAATACATAGTTTGATCAATAAGTAAATTAGTCTGGAAGATTCACATATTGATTCATGCATTCATTTTTAATAATGGATCTATTTGCTCATTTAGACATACTCGCCCAGGACTGGCAAACAGCTCTTTGGGAGCCACTTGTGCTTTAGTCATTCTCAGATAGTTGGTCCAGGTAAACTCTTCCTCTTTGCAACCTGAACAGAAAGCAGAGAGTGAGAGAAATACCATTTGGATCATTTAAGATGGAGTCACTCACTACTAGGACAACATTCCAAGCTACAAATAACACAAGAAGCAATGATGAAAGATGCAGCATCCTCTTGGTAGCTGTCAAGTAAAGTGCATTATGCAAAAGACGGTTTTTTTGCATGCAGGGCACTTTCATGGAACAGTGACTTACACACAATGCCTAAGCGTTTTATAAATGACTGATCTATTTGAAAGCATTCAATTTTTTTTCAGTTGAATGACTCTAAACAGCCATGCTTTTCAAAGCAAGGCTGTTTTTGTTTGGCATACAGTCAGAGTCATTTTCAAGACTGCAGTTCTGAATCTTGACATCTACTGTGCAGGATGTGACCTCTGACCTTTGGGAGTATAGAGTTTGTGTCTGGTGCTCTCACACCAGCCTGCAGGGTGGATGTCGGGGGAGTTGGCATTCACCCAGAAGTCATGGCAGTCAGAGTAGCCGTCAAAATGGAGCCGCAGCCGGTAACCACAGACCTAAATGACAGGATATGAAAAACAAAATCAAAACAGGTTCAACTTCTTGTTTTTCACTGTGTTTATGGGTGTGTGTATTTTGTACATTGACATCCATGCCAATCTATTTAATGGAGAAATGAAAGGAAATGATGATTATCAGAAGAGATGGCAGAGAGAGTTGAAATGAAAGAATGACTCTCATATGTCTGCACAGATTACAGGTAAACTACCGGATTTTCTTTCCTTGGATGACATCCCACTGTAGTTACAGTGAATAAACAGTTGATATAATCCTTCCTTGACAATCCAACCTGATGGTCTGAGTCTATTCATTCATTTACCTCAATGCAACCTGGCATCGGCTTTTATATTTTTATCTTATTTTACTTAGAATTTTATTCTTTACACTCCTGTTTTCTTTCCGTCTTGTCTCATCATTCACTGTGAGCAGAAAACCAAATACTTTGCTTGTGAAAACTTAAAATGACATGAAACAACACTATCAAACAACATATTATCCTCAATCTCTCCTCATTCTGTCTCCCTATAGGTTCTAAATGGCCAAATGAAATAAGAATAAATCAAAATAGAAGTCTGCTCATTGAATATTTATTCTTTCCTCAGTCTTTTTTCCTTGCTGTGAATTGAAGAGAGTTGTATCTCCATATAAATTAGTCTATGGTCAAAAACTTGCCCCCAGCACCTATATATCCCTCTTGATATATAGGACCCAGCTCTTACAGTTACATATCTCTGGGGGAATATGAAACATTATGAATTGTGTACATCAAGTCATGCACATGGTCAATGATAATGATTATAAATGTAACCGGTCAGGCAGGCCATTGAGCTCCATCGATTGTGTTAATGGATGGATGCTTGACTCACCTCAGCCACAGTCAGGACAAAGTACATGGACGGGTGCTGGGGGTCAATGCCCTCCAGCTTCATCCCCTGTTTGATGCTGTTTTTCACTGAGGGCACTCTCTGAGACTGGAAATATAGGAACAGAGAACCAAATGTTTTCATCTAGGACAGATAGTTAAAATCAGATAAAACTTTGCATCCCCCAATGGGGATACTTTAATACATGATTATGCCTGTCACAATGCATCATAGTCTCCTCAGAGTACATTTATTCTAAAAGGAATCTTAAAGACAATACTTATAGCAGACAGTATAATGTATGTATACACAATACTTAACACACACACACACACACTCCAAGGTCAAGAGCAACATTTGTACACATTGGACCATGTGCATCACTATTCCCTCTGAGTCCATTGTTCATCTTAGACTGAGCTGCTATATATACAAGTATATCGGATGATTTCTTTCTGCATTAAAGCTAGAGTGGTTGCAGAGTTGCAGGGTTGCAATGTTGTGGACACAACATAAACCACAGACATACTTCTTGGAAGAGTTTATTTGGCGCAGCCATGGATTTTGTCTCGTCCAGGTATTGGGCCCAAGTCCACTGCTCTGTCTTATTGTCGCCACCTTAACAGAAAACACCATCAACCATTCAGGCCTTAGCCAACGCCTGCCTCTTTCACAGTGACTATAAACAAGAATTCACAGCAGAGCACATTAACATGATGTCAGGCCATAGGGCAAAAGGACAGGGAAAGCCATGTTGTGGAGGGACAGAGGTAGGATAAAGGGAGCAAGGAGGGTAAGAAGGAGGGAAAAAAGCGATGTAGGAGGACAAAAGTTAAACAAGAAGAACAGTGCAGTCATGATGAAACATGGGGAGGAAGAAAACAAAGGATTAAAGGAGAGGAAAGCCAAGGAGGAAAAGAGAGGAAGTGAAGAAAGGAAAGGTAGAAAATAAAGGAAGAGAGGAATGCAGAAAAGACAGAAGGAAGAAAGGAGGCTCGGATGGAAGGGAGGAAGGGAAAAAGAAAGGAAGGAAGCTAGTAAGTTATTTCACTCACCAGTTGAGGAAACAAAATGAATGAAACCCATACAGAATAAAGGATGAAAATGGAGGCTAGAGTGATGAATGGACTAAGTGAGGGAACATATAGCAGCACAAAAACAAAAACAAAAAAAACAGATATGAGGAAAGCAGTAGAGACACGAAAATCCTCTCCCCTGTATCCTCACCTCCTCTGCTATGTCTGCTGTCTGTTTTAGAGTCGTCCATTTTCTCATCCTGGAGGCACAAAATAAAAGAACTCAAATAACCACAAATCACCAGATTTCCAACACAAAGAACGACACACTCTGCCAGCGCTCTTCCAAGAATAGCAACAACGCAAGAACACCAAGAGACGTCTGCTGTTCCATTTGTTCCTTTGGGGGAATCCACAGTGGACAATATCAAGTTGTTTTGAAAAAGTAAAAAAATAATAATTAAAAAACAAGCCCAAAAAACCCAAACCCAACGTTTGATTAGGATACCAGACCAATATCCTTTTAGCTATCTTCCACATATGAGTTCAACAGCTATTTGCCTACAATAACCTCGTTTACCCCCGTTCATTGCAAATGTATTGCCAGTGCTAACTGAATGGGATCTGGCATTGTGGATTGTCCAAACCTCTTTGACCCAGTTGAGTGATACAGTCACAGCTCACCACAGCAATACTGTGAGATGCTCTGATGACACCCTGGCTCAGACGACTCAACAGATAAGATAATATTTGATTATCTCAGTGTAATTTGGGTGTGCATGCAAAGCACTGTGACACAATTATGCTGCTGCCTCACCATGGGTTCAACGTCAGAGTCTTCCTCAGAAGGACTGAGGTACTCCTTCCTCTTCCTCTTCCTCATGGGTTTTAAGTGATCTGCGTGGAGGGAGGAGACCCTGCCTCCCGCCGGTACCTTCTCCACCCCCAAGATCCTCCTGAGGTGTGGACGGGACAAACGTTAAGATTAGTGAAGATTAAATTATGTTTAAATTGGATTTAACAATATTACATTACACTGAAGATAACATAAACCCCTGGGGAAATTAGACAACTGCAGGACCACAAATGACTGCAGCAGACAGTGGCGGACAGGGTGGAGAATATATGATTTGATGAGCAACAGACTTAAAAAGAGGGATTAAATATGAAACAACTGCAAATTACCATACAAGGTGATCAATTAACAGGTGCAAAGTGCTAATTCACTTTAATTCTGAACTCTGATGTTCAGCTTTGAAATGATTACAAATCTAAACAGACACATGGCCCAGGGCCTCTTAACAACAAAAACCAAAGAAGGTAGACACCAGACACACACACACACACACATTTACATGCCTACATAGTCTTTACGAAAGGGACATTTTAACCGGCCTTTGCCGGGGAAAAGGTGTAAGTGTGCAGGCATGCACTGTGCAGCATGATACAGGTCTTAGTGTCATGTTATCATAGCCGTCTTGTGTGCAAGTGAAGTGGAGGAAATAAACTAGGTCGTGGGCGATACAAATTGCAGTTGTGTAAACAGCAGAGTCTGAGTGCTGTTTGTATCTGAGTTTGCGTGAGACCGAAAGACAGAAAACACCAAAGAAACTGGAGGAGCTGATTTATGCGTGTATGTGTGTGTGTGTGTGTGTGTGTGTTTGTGAGCGTGTGTGTGTGTACCCGCATACCCGGCAGCAGGTGTAAGTATACATTCAGGCTGAAAACAAGAGCTTGTGTGTTGGCAACAAATTATTTATCAGAAACATAAAGGCTTCTACATACTTCTCGTTGATAGGCTCTCTACGCAGCTCATCAGCGAACGTCCCCTGGGCTCTGGGTTCATGGTTCTGTTGACCTGGACTAGTCTGGACCTCACTTTTGGCCTGGACTGTCCTCTCTGGCTCTGCAGCCGAACTCCTCACAGAGCAGACAGGAGTAGACACTTCTGCACAAAGACCCAAGCATGAGTCGACAGACGTCTCTTGACGTAAAAAAATGTAAATATACCCTCGTCCTTCAGAACCATAGTGGTCCTTGATCCCGGTCTGCACGTACCACCTGTACTGTTGCTCACAACACGTGAGTGGAGTTACCTACCAAGTGGTACAGGTGGTACATGAGGAGCGGGGTTGAGAACCACTGTTCAAGAAGCTGTTTGTGTGAAATTTAACAAGAAATAAAGGCACTGCCCTGAGGATGAATTGGGTGCAAACTGTGAAAATTTAAGTACACATATTGATACAAGAACATGATATCACAGAGAGGCGGCGACATACTTCCATTGCTATGGTTACAGAGACACAAAAGGTCAGACTCTTTTCTTGAAGGAATAAGATGTTTAACCAAATTCAAGGGCAGTCTTAGAACACTCTGGACTACTTGTGCAGCTTTCTATGAGAAGCTGAAGCCCTTTTCAGATGATGAGTAAGACCTGTAACATAAGCACTAACTAATACTGTAAATAATACTGTTCTAATGATCCATCCATCCTCAACTGCTCATCCAAAGTTCTGGTTGTGGAGTCATGCTGGAGCCTATCCCAGCATTCATTGGGCAAAAGGTGGGGAAACACCCCGGACAAGTCACCATTCCATGGCAGGGCCTGAGCAGTAGGGGTTCGGTGTCTTGCTTAAGGACACTTCAACACACTTTCTGCATGGGTCTGGAATCAAACCACCAGTCTTCCGATTACTCGATAACTGCCCTACCTCCAGAGCTATCATGTGTAGGATAAAATAGGCTGAACATTCAAGCGTGGAAAACCCCTGACCCATTTTTTGAGGATATTAAAGACATAAATAAGAAGTAATAAATATCAAAAAAAATATACAAATTAAAAAAATCTAAATCAACAAGTCAGGCATTTAGGCTTTGATCCCACCACACACATCAAGTGCTTTGAATAGCCACTGGACTAGAAAAGCACAACATAAAAATTAATCAATTTACCATTTAATTCCCTAGGAAATTAATGCTGATGGTAAACTACTGCAGAAATAATACAGACGTGTGCAATGCGAGGTGAAAATCTAGAACAGTGTAACATAGCTGGTTGCTTAATCCCTAGAGGGACCTTAACATTGCCTAAATTTTGTTCTTTCTCTACCTGTCTTGGCTGGTGGTGTGCTTCCTGTCTCAGTGGATTTCCCAGAAGTGCCTGCAGTTGGTTCGATGGTGCTGCCGGTTGTCCCTGGGGTTATCAGCGTACTCAGTGTTCCTACATCACTCACACAGAACTACCATCCACACAGGCACACACACATCCACGACACATCCATTCCCACACAAACACGAAACGTGCACGGTACACACACAAACACAGATAAAAAGCAATTGATTCAGCATCAGTGGGTCCATCTGTTACAATATCACAGGGCCTCTGGCATGCACATTTATTCCTCAGCTCCTCATAAACTCACCAAACATTATCGTGAGATGGTATCAATGATCACAACATTATTATTGCAAACATAGCTGTGATATCATCTTTAGAGTCAACGCTGCATGGCTGTCCTAAAAGATCTTACTTGACCAAAGTGACTGTAAACCTGTTTCAGTGCTGCTGACAGCCTGACATATCTAATGAGATCTTTACAGTAGCTCGGATTGGGACATTCCCTGTTGTTGTTGTTGTTGTTGGGGGGGGGTAGTAGCTCAGTCATCTATGCTAAAGCCATCCATGTTGTGTCTTTGTGCAGATCTCCTGCAAGTATGAGGAAGTGTACATCCTTGAGAGGGAGTAGCACTGGTTTGAATGGGGAGTTAACAAGGCCATCTATGGGAAGATAGAATGATCATATTTGAACCAAGAGGGCGCAGTTAAGGGGTACATTTGCACATCTGTACATCCACCCAAGGGGTACATCTGTCACCATATTACAATGCTGTGATGGCAATTATTCTCAAATCCTCTGTGAATAGTACTGATTAACATTTAAAGTCCAGTTGATGGCAATTTGCATATGAAGCCATTGTTGGTTTCAGTTGTCATAGACTGTATTGTTTATAGGGTGGGGATGCCTGCAGTTAGTTCAAACCGATGCTGTCAGCTGTATCAGTGATGAGACCTGACTAAACTTTCTTAAGATGAGATAGGATACCATAAAGTACGATATTCCTTTATTAGTACCACAGGGGGAGATTTATGATGTTATGGCAGCAAAGCGGAAAGCAAAACTAGAGAGATGTAAAATCTAAACAGGCATGAAAACTACAGAAGCAATATTAACAAGGGGAAATGTTACAAAATTTAAACCGTTTATTCAGAATAAACCCCAAAAACGGACTCAGTAGTTAACTGAATGGTATGAAATCAAGTTGTTAGTCTTGATGTAAATTTGCTCTACCGGGGTAGCAGTGCTGATTATACAGTCTGACAGCTGTGGAAGGAGAGACCTGCGAAAACACTCCTTCAAACACTTTGGATGCAGTAACCTGTCACTGAAGGAGCTCTCCAGTGCAGCAATGGAGTCCTGCACGGGGGGGAGATCCATTATCCATCATGGATGACAGCTTAGCCATCATCCTCCTTTCTCCCATTACCCCCCACAGTGTTGCGGGGGCATCCCAGGACAGAGCTACTTATCTTGATCAGTTTATTAAGTATTTCTGGTGACTGTGAGTAAAGTCAAATTTTCTAGACCAGCGGTTCTCAGTCAGGTGGAGATCCACAGTACACTGCTTTTGCAATTTGCCAGGTAGTTAAATTCACGTGCTTTGTCAGGTCGATAAGCTCTCTGAGTAGATGGATACTGTGTCTGACCATATGGAGAACCACTATACGTTAGAGGGATTTTATTTATGTCATTATATTCTATTTTATAGCTCTTACTAGAATGATAGAAATTCTAGCAAAAAAATATCATAGTGAATTTGATCATGTGAACAAAATTGTTTCAATGTTCATAAACCTGAAAGACTGATGTTGTATGAATAGACCTTTTCTTTTCAACATAAGTCACATATTCTCTTGTGTTGGTATCCATTGATCACTTATGTGATCTGACCTACTTGCATCATGTGACCTATCATGTGATGCTGTGCCTATGAGGCAGTTGTGTGACCCACTCACCTGCACATAGTTCCTTTGTTTACAAAGAGGATATGTACTGTCTGGTGGCCCAAAACAAGCTGAAACATTTTTTCACTGTGATTTTTACGCTTTTATAGTTTAAGTGCAACTAGGGGTCATAAACCTTGTGAAGACTGACTCTATATACCTTACTATACAGACACTCCTCATTTAACAACATGTTTAAAAACCCTGTGGACTTACAACCAGCTTTCCAACCAGTCAGTATTGTATGATGTATGAGAACTTTGACTGTGGAAACGGCAGCGCGGCGTCTCAGCGTCAAGCATCTACTGTATAAACATTTAGAAATAAAGTAGAAATGTTATAAATGCTACAGAGGGGACATCTAAAGAAGGTTGACACAAATCATCTACCAGTACTACTGGAATCATCTGAGAGATGACTGATGAAGAGATCCATGGGTCAACGCCACGTTTATGCATTATTAGCTAATCTATGACACCATAACCACTTTCAGGCTCATGAGAAACTGAAAGGTAAACAGCCCATACACAGGTTTCGTGAACATCGTCAAATTACAAGCACTGACTGTGGTAAGAAAGAAAACGACACATGACAAGGCTTTAGATGAAACAATCAGGGTGACTGTATGTGTGTCACGTTGCATTTCCTATTCCTGTCAGCTTTTCATTGTGTTCACCTCCTTTTTTTGCCATACTTGAAATATCGGTAAGGGGCGACTCCTTGCTTATCTACCAATTCACTTAATGACCTAGTCATAGGAACACAACTCAGCTGTTAAGTGAGCCGTGTTTGTGTGTGTGTGTTGTGTGTGTGTGTGTGTTTGTATAAATCTGTCAGTCACAGTGATGAAG
>OMLC01034152.1:9623-20244 GCA_900302585.1 Regalecus glesne
TGTTATATAGTATTAATTTATTATTATCTATTGTAATTTTTATTGTTATATTACTATATATAATCATCATCAAATATTAGTATACTATATCATTATTATTATTACTATTCACAAAAAGAGATGAATCTGTTCAGCTGGATCAGAAGTTTATTGAGAAACGTTTCGTCACTCACCAGGTGACTTCTTCAGTCTGAGCTGAAGGCAAACATCCCCCTCCTTATAAACGGTACCTTGATGCCACACAACAATAGGCTGGGTTCACATGAGAGTTGGGTGATCAACTGCACATTCAGTGACAATGAGCACCATTCACAGAGGATTGGGGAATGTTTGCGATCACAGCATTGTAAGACGCCGATAGATGTACTCTCAGACCACCACCCCTATTCAACGACGGTCGTTCCCGTTATTGAGCATGCATCAAGACATAGGTCCAGATGGCCTGATTGAACTATTTTGACCTTGTTGACTACCTGGATTATTGAGCCTAAAAAGATGTTTTTCTTTTCTTCCATTTCAGCATTGTTTTGCCACATTTTTTGTGAACATCCTAATTTATATCTCTGTTCCTTTAAAAAGGAGCTGGTCCAGTATGAGTCACATACTGGACTGAGAGTTGAGGAGGACATTCAGGAAAGTTGAAACGTACTCGTGATTTTGTTTTAAACAAATGTCCAGATGACCTGATTGAACTATTTTGATCTTCAACTCTGTCACTCTACAAAATTCTTACACTGGTAGGGAAAGCACTGCTTTTTCCATTTGCGTGTGCGTGTATTTCCCATCTCCCAATGGGCAAGAAAGGGACCGTTTGTCCCAAGTTTGAACCCCTGAGACAGGGCGATGCATCCACCTGGTGGAGAGCTACACTTTTATTGTGTGTACTCGTCTTGTTTCAGTCTGTGATGACAAAGTATTCTGAGCTATCCACTGGGAATGATCAGCTCACATAACCCTCACTTGGCTTAGCTGTAGAAGATGCTCCAAGGTCCACATTCTTCTCTATAAATGTTTTAGATTCTCTTATCAGATTTGTAGTTTACTAAGTTTGTGTGAGAGAGTGTGGGGGACTGCACTGAATCTGTAAATGCCTCCAGTAAATACTCTGTTTTTCAGACCCTTGATCCCTGTCAAACTCTGTCCCACTGATGGACATCTAACAGATGGCTGCTGGGTATATTTCATGGTATTAGCCGCCAGTGAAGCATTGCAGTCCTGGGAACACCTGTCATACCTGATCTCACCCAACTCCTGTTTGCTTAAGGTGGAAGGAGAGGAGAGGGGGATGCTTCAGTGAGGGTGGGGGTGGGTGGAGAAGGAAAAATGGAGGGGAAGGCGAGTGGAGTGATGGTTAGGGAGCATGAGTTTAAATAAATGAGGGTGTAGGGGTGACAGAGAGAGAGGTGTCAGTTGAAGGGAGAGAGAGAGAAAGTGGAGGAGGGATGGATAAAGGTGAGATACCAGGGCCTATACTCAGATGTGGACCGAAAAAAGAGCACATAGTTTTCCTGCATACGTTAAGGAAGCTCTAGCTGCTAATTATAATAATTTCTCCCTACTTGTTCTTTGTAAACCACACTTTGAAAATTAAAAATGAAGGTATAAACCTCTTGACAAATAAAGAAAACTAGATTTAAAGGGTAGACGTTATGGCTAAGTAGAGAGTTTTCAATGTGGTATTATACATGGATAGCTAGTTTATGACATAGATGCTGGCGATGGGGAATGAGTTAAAGTGACAGAGATGGAAAGATCACTGGCCCAGTATAAAGAAAACCAAGGCAGTGTGTGGTTTCCCAAACTGCTGTGTGGAAGGTTTGTACTGCAAGTACAAACCAAGCATTCCCAGACACTAACTCACTCTTACACACGCACACAAAATTGTGTTTGAAGTTTTTGGTTGACAATGCTATTCCAAGAAACTGGTTATAGTATGCCAACACCATTCCCTTACTTTTCAGTGGTAATATGGCAGGGAGCTGACTACAGCCCCAAAATAAAATGAAACACGTCAGCATTCCCCTCACAAATGCATGTGTTCTCGAACAAATGGCACAGATATCCATGATAACCTATGCAAGTTGTAGTACGACTTCCATAGGTGCTGTGAAATGGCTCCTGAGAAAAGTTGAGGCCTGATAACAGTAGGCTGTTGAATGAGTAGGTGACAGGCATCTGTTTCTATGGGAACCACCACCTTCATCCTCTCTGCAACAAACTCCCTCCTCTGCTGGAGCAGAAAGAGAGAAAGAGAGATGGGTGGAGCGGGATGGGAGTTGGCATTTTGGCAACTGTGTTGGAGTGGGTGTATGGTTTTAAAGGAACATCATTTGGAGGAAGGCTCGACAGGAAATCTATGCTGTCGTCATATTGAGAGATCTTTGTTTAAAGTATTGACCACACAAGATCTGTACATACCCTTTTTTCATTGTCATCAGTTCATAAATTGATTCTAATAATCACACCTATTCTCCCAAACATTACCTCCTCCCATCTCACAGCTCCCCTATTGGGACTCCACATGGCCCTTTACTGGCCCCTGCAGGCTGCCTTTATCTCTGTAGTCTGCCACCAAATCTCTGACATCAAAACAGACTGCTGAGGAAATTAGGTTATTTTTTCTTTCAGGTGTCTCACTACTCAGAGTATTGTTCCCTCTTGGGTCATTGATCATTTTCTTCTGCCTTCCCCTCCCGTTTTATTAACCCTTTAAAGAAAGTGTGTTGAAGTGTCCTTGAGCAAGACACTAAACTGAACTGTTCAAGCCCTCATATGGTATATATGAATGGCAACATGTCCAGGGTGTTTGCCTGCCTTTTGCCCAATGAGTGCTGAGATAGGCTCTAGCATGACCCTGCGACCATCTTTGGACAAGCGATTCATGATGGATGGATGGATGAATGGATAGTAAAGACAGTATATATCCAAATATGCTTGGTAGATGGAGATTGTCTGTGTACATTTTGCAAACGGTTCATTCAGCCCTTTGCATGGGACAAATTTCTTGTTCCAGAAGTTGGACCTTGCTGCCACCTTCTCCAGCCATACTTCTGTTAGCTCAGAGTCTAATCTTTTTTTTTCATGTGACATTAAAGTAAGTTGAGGACAAGATACAGATAAGATAAGATAAGATAAGATAAGATATTCCTTTATTAGTCCCACTGGGGGAAATTTCGGTGCAACAGCAGCCAGTGTAGAGCACAGTACAGACATCACATCAAGGAAACAACATGTAGTTGGAAAATTAAACAGGGTAGGGTAGGGAATCTGTACATTATTTACAGTATGGACAGATAGCATTCATTATTGTGTGGTTTTTTTTTTGTTTTTTTGTTTTTTTTTGTTTTTTTTTGATTCAGTCATAAATCAAAATTTGGCCACATCCCTGTACATATACTGGTTTCCAGATCTGATAATAATATTAATATTTTTTCATATTTCAAATAATGATAAGTCATCCTCCTTTTTTACATCCCAGAAGTTGTCTATGGAACGTGCCAAATTGGCTCTGTTCAATCCCTTCTCAACAAGACGTTTGTATTGCAGAGTTTTATTGCTTCTCGTAATTTGATTTATTTATTTTTATTACTAGAACCTGGTTAATGCTTGGGGAGTGCAGCTATCTCATTTGAACTGTCCTCCTAAATATCGCTACTTTAACTGCCCTCAGCCAAGTGGTTGCTGGAGTGGGTTCACATGGGCTTTTAATAATCGTTTTAAGTGTCCTCACTGTGATTTGAGTGAATTTATTAGCTTCAATGTACTGACCTTCATAATTGCATGCATTATTTCTACCATGTGTACAAAGCTTCATTCATTTGTCATTGTACATACATACATTGAAATTTGTTCTCTGCAATTTACCCTTCCTGATGTCTAGGAACAGACATATGGTTTGGTGACAGTAGCCCTGACAAAAAGACAGGAGGCAGAGCTGGAGCAGGCAGAGTGGAAGATACTAAGATTTTAATTGGTAATAATGAAGAAGGACAAGATGAAGAACAAGTATATCAGTGGGATAGCTCAGGATGGATGGTTTGGAGACCAAGCAGGAGGCAAGATTGAGGTTTGGACATGTGCAGAGAGGTACTGGGTATACTGGGAGAAGGATGCTGAATATGGAGCTGCCAGACAAGAGGAAGACCAACAAGGTTCATGGATGTTTTGAGGGAGGACATGCAGGTGGATGATGTGACAGAGGAAGATGCAGAGGACAGAAAGAGATGGAGACAGGTGATCTGCCATGGTGACCCCTAACAAGAGCAGCCAATAGTAGGGGTGGGGGTAGTAGTACCGGTATTGTGTAGAAGGAGTATAACTTTTTCCCCCCTGGTTCATTTCCTCTGTCAAAATGATGGATGATAGCATTTCATTATAGTGTAATCACAGTTGGCAATTTTGACCAAGAATATATCTCATTGGCTGTTAATGACTTGTCAAAAGCTGTCCAAAGTTGTACATGTCAACAACAAGGTATTTTGATATGGTATGTTTGTCAGCCTAAGATCTGTTTTCCACTATCTTTGTCTGAATGAAGCTGTCCCTTGTCAACTCCACTCCCTAGAAAAATGAGGACATCTGTTAGAGGGCTGGAAAAGGGTTGCGATTTGTACACAGAAAACCAGCTGCTCTCACTTAGATCGAATTAAGGATGAAAGAGCTGCACTTTTCACAGCCTTACAGTGGGGTGCAAACATTTGGACAGGCTTGGTCATGCCTCTTACATTTAAAACCAACCTAATCTCTATTCGGCACAAAGTTAAACATAGCACATTTTTTTCTAATATTATAGCAAGACTAACTTTTGTTTCAATTGTTCAGTTTCAATGTCATGAAGGAAAAGAGCTCTGTGCAAAAGTTTGGGAACCTTGTCATTGAATACTTTGTAACGGCACTTCAGGCAAGTATAACAGCTTGCAAATAATTCCTGTAGCCAGCTAAGAGACTTTCAATTCTAACTTTTGTGATTTTACCCCTTTCTCCATTGCAGAACACCTCTATCCATCCATCCATCATTAACCGCTTATCTGGTGTCGGGTAGTGGAGGTAGCAGAGTTCAGCTGGGAACTCCAAGTTTTCTTTTCCCTTGTAACATCAACTCAAGGCGTTCCCAGGCCAGTGTGGAGATATAATCCCTCCACCTGGTCCTCAGTCTACCCCGTTGGCTCCTCCCAGGTGGACGGGCCTGGAAACACTCATTTGGGAGGCGACCAGGTGGCATCATTATTAGATGCCCGAACCACTTCAACTATCTCCTTTCTACTTCTTTCTACCAAGTCCTTCGTGGATGTCTCAACTTCTCACCCTGTCTCCAAGGGAGACACCAGACACCCTCATGATGAAAACCCATTTCAGCCACTTGTATCCGCGATATGTTCTTTCAGTCATGACCCAACTTTCATGGCCATAGGCGAGAGTAGGAACAAACATTGACCGGTAGATCGAGAGCCTTCTGGGTCAACTCTGTTTTGGTAACGATGGTTTGGTAAAGTGAGCGCAATACCGCTCCAGCAGCTCCAATTCTCCAGTCCAACTCGTGCTCCATCTTCCCCTCACTTGAGAACAAGACCCAGAAATATTTTTCAGCCTCCTTGCATGCACAGCATGGTTGAGACCTCACCGCAGATGTTCAATGATATTTGAGGCTGAGAACTGTGTTGGTCATTCCAATACATTCATATCTTTTCTGGAGGTTTCTCATGGTTGATTTTGAGGGACACTTTGGGTCATTGTCTTACCCCCCCTTCCTTCAACTTCAATGTCTTGGACTGACCTTTAAACTTTAGCCTCTAGAATGTTTTTATTGTAAAGTCCTTTGAGTGGTCACTAAACTAGAAAAGCACCATATAAGAACAAATCCATTTAACATTTATCATTATGTTGATGTTTGGTGAAATCCAGTTTTCCTTCCATCTGCACAGTATTTTCTGTGCTTTCAGCTGCCACACCACCCCAAATGCATAATGGAGCCACCATACTTAACAGTTGAAAAGCTGTTGTTCTCTACAAATCCTTCACCCTGTTTTCCTCTCCAAATGTATCTTTGGTAGTGGCCAAAAGGTTCCATTTTTGGTTTTGTCAATCAGGAGGACATCATTCCAAAAGGCTTCAAGCTTCTTAGGGTTTTATTTTGCATACTTCAGATGCTTAATTTTGTGTTGTGGTCATAGATAAGGGTTCCTCCTGGCAAATCTCCCATTTAGGTCTTTGTTGTTAAAACTTTGTTGTATTGTCCTATGAATATACCTAGACCTGTTTCTGCTATTTTGCTTTTTCTTTCTTTTGGGAGTTCTTTTGCAGTGATATGTGTGTGCACTCTTGAGTACTTCTCACCAGGTCTCAGGTCATTCCACCGGATTTTTTTCCTCAGTCTTCCTGACTTTCCGTTGACTTCAACTGTTCTACTATCTTCCATTTTCTGTCAGTGGGAAAAGGTAGTTTGAAATGTCGAGAGAAGTGTTTTTTTCTGGGGGGGGTTAACTTCCTTTTTGTTGGTGGAAGTGAAATATTTTGACTCTGATATCCTTGGAGAACTGTTTAGAGAAACTCACGATTGTTAACACTAGACAGAACGGCCACTGTAGTTGGATATTTTAGAAGGCATGGAGTAACTTCAGAATAGATAGAACAACCCTGGGGCCTTTGTAGTCATTCTTTTAAAAAGTAACAAAGAATCAATCAAAAGGGTTCCCATAGTCTTGCACAGTGCCCCTTTTTATCATTTAAAAACAGTGAAATAATATAAAAGTAATCTTGCTTTAAAGTTTATAGAAATACTCTATATTTAACTTTGTACCATTAAGAATTCAGGTTTGCTTTTGATCACTTACAGATTAACTAGACCAGACATTTGAATCAGGGGTGCCCAACTTTTTTGCACCTGTTGTATAACAGTTGAACACGATCCCAGGTGTCTTTATTCCACCATTAAGCAGCCGGTCAGTGGTGGAGCCTTTTCTATTTTGTCATCTTCTCCCCAGTTAGGTTAACTTGTTAGGTTTAGCATGTTGCAGGATGATACATTTCTCTAACATCTCACATGGACCTCTGCGGTGGCTCAGTGGTAGAGCGTGCCTTCAAGTCGGGCATAACAGGTTTGTAGGTCACCGCGGGGCTCAGTTAATGTGATGTTTTCATTCTAAAGTGCCTCAAGTGGTCGCTAGACAAGGAAAGTGCTATATAAGAGCAAGTCCATTTACCTTTTACCATGTATTCCTCTGCATTGGTTAACTTGGATATTGGATTGATTTTATGATTATTTGGATTGCCCACCAGGCTGTACACATATCAGACAGCTATTAGTCTCACACTGGCTGGCAGGAAGTCTCAGATTTTCTGATAATAATGATAATCTCCTCTATGGGGACAGTGCATATTGAATATTGAGAATGTAAATACACTAGATTTAGCCACCAGGCTAATTTTCATGTTGTCTCAAGCAGTTAAGGGTTCATTGTCTTGCTCAAGGACACGTTGACATGCTTTCTGAAGAAACTAGGTATTGAATCGAAGGTTTCCTGTTATTCTGAAAATTACAAATGACTGCGTGGCCCCTAAACTCTGAATCCATCTCTTCTTTTTCAAGGCACTGCTACCTCAGTTGAAACCTTCAAATGGTGTCTATCATGGCAGTTTTTTCATTTCACTGTGACACTCACTGAGGAGCGAGACAAAATTTCTTTCAGTATTGTTACACTTTATGTTCACAAACAGACGCTCAAGCATAGGCTGCCAGATGTGCGCGGATCACAATAAAGTCTCTTATTTCTGATTCCCTTATCATTCCCATGAGGGGAAATTTGGAATTCTCAGCACTTCTACCCATCCCATTGTAAAGGAGCAGTGAGCTGCCACCATATGGCACTCGGGGAGCAGTTAGGGGTTCAGTATCTTGCTCAAGGACACCTCGAAAAACTTTCTGCAGGACCGTGATCAAACCTACAACCTTCCGATCGCCAGACGACCGCCCCATAGGGCCGGTGTTTGTTTTTCTTTTTATCTAATGTTCTCTCGGTGTACCCCACTGAGGCCATTTCTTTAATTAATGTGTGCAGACTTGGCTACACTGTGGATTTCTCACACATTCATCTGCTGTCAGCTAACTAACATCAGGCCTTTATACAGTCACATGGATAATACACTTTATAATACTGCCCCTGTTCTGTTACAATTGGTCCCCATGCTTTGAGGGTGGACATGGACTTGATGGAGCGTGAGGAATTAAGGCTGGATGCTCTTCCAGACACCCCACGGTGGGTTCACGGTGGAACCTTCAACATTTGGCTTGTCAATTCCCAAAGTGCACACTACCGCTTAGCTACCACAGTCCCCATTGACCAAAGCCAAACATGTTCAAATGTTAAAAGTAAGCAAAACTACATATATCACTTGCCTTCAAAGCATCTTAAAACTCATGGCTTTTGACTTAATGTGTGGCAGTAAATTCTGTTTTTAAAATATTGTACAGTATGTATCATATTAGTGGGTTGTTGTTTTTTTTCTATGAAGCACATCTTAACTTCTAAGTAGGGCATTAATAATTTATCTTCTTAGTTTCCATTCAAACATCCTTTTCCTAGATGGTATGGACAGGGCAACTGCAGAGATACAGACTTTTGTGATGTGCAAAGATAGCACTGTCAAAACCATTCAATAGTCTGCAAGAAAAACGCTGATAATCTCTGTCAATAGTACCATCTTCTGCCCTGTATCTATGTGGTATATCTCTCATGCATGTTCCCTCTCTCGGAGATGGACTAGCTTGGTAAAAATAAATTAATACGTCCTCCTATCTGCCAGTCTATCTGACATTCTGTTTGTCAACCCTGACTTAGATCATTTTTGTCCGTCTACAGGCCCAGCAAACAATCTGCAGCCCTGTCTTGCTTTCTGTCGAGCTGAGGAATTCCCGAGCACCTTTTCAGGACTCCCAACACTTGTTACCTATTCTATATGTCTTTTATATGCCTGCCATCTTCCATTTCTGTCTATCTCCCAAATTCACTGCTAGCATACTAAAAATATATTGCTCCATTTACAGCCCCATACAGGCACACAGTGTTGTGTGTGTACCTTTTTTTCTATTCACTTTGCAGGGTGTCTATCTGATGGTAGCACAACACTGATAGATATGAAGTGGGATTGATAGGTGTGACAATTCATTGTTCGGACATTGGTCTCAGTATGGGAATCAATGAATGTCAAATGAACTACTCAAATGTCTGTGTGTCCATCTTACTTTTTAAACACCTGTTAGTAAAATAGATGGCTTTTGATTCAAAGTATAGCGTAAGCTGTGGCTAAGATGCTATTTTGATCGACAGCCATCAGATAACATCAGTAAAGCACGTCCCTACGTCATGTTTTAGTTGGGAGTTTTTTTTCTCTTTAAAACTGCTTCACAGCAAGAAGGTCCTGAGTTTGAATCCCGTCCCAGGCCCTCTGTGTGGAGTTTGCATGTTCTCCCAGTGTCTGTGTGGGTTTCCAGGTACTCTAGTTTCCTCCCACCATCATAAAGACATGCATGTTAGGGTTAATACTCCTGCCTGTGCCCCTGAGCAAGGCAGTAGGGAAAATAATTGGAGTTGGTCCACATCTACTCACTGCTCCTATACAATAGGATGTTTGATATGCAGAGAAAAAATGTCGTATATGTGTACAATGACAAATATATAAAGCTTCTTCCTCCAAGAAGTTATATTATAATAATAATAATAATAATAATTCCCTTATCAGTCCCGCAAGGGGAAATTTGTTCTCTGCATTTTTGACCCAATCTATTGTATAGGAGCAGTGAGCTGCCAACATATGGTGCTCAGGGAGCATTTAGGGGTTAAGTGTCTTGCTCAAGGACACCTCGACATGCTGTATGCAGGACCAGGAATCGAACCTGCAATCTTCCGATTGCTAGGCAACCGCTCTACCCACTGAGCTATGCCGCCCCTATAGACTGCTCATTTTAATAAGGAATACTTGGAAAGCTAACATCTCAATTCTAGTTCACTGAAGTGCTTAATGTACAACATTTTTCCTGCCTTGTGACATGCTGGCAAAGGAAAATACAACTCAAATTAAAGGAATCCACTCAAGGTGCACAATCCCACGCCAAGTATTCCCATCCTAACGAGTAGCAGAAGTTTGCTATTAATTCTATCATTGGGTGCCAAGATGTTGATTGCGGAGCTGCAAGTCAGCCAAATGAGTATAGGAGGATCCATAGATTTCAATCAAACAGGACAAACCAAAATGTGGCACAGCCATAAGCTGTTGTAGCGAGTAAGGGTCAGATGTGTCGGCCTGCTATGTAAACCTCAAACCAAAGGTGCTAACTGCTGAGATGGCAGTATGTTAGGGCACATCCTGAATTTGAAACCTTTCCACGATCTTGAAACAAGGAGAGCTGCAGCTTACCATATTTTTTCAGCTGAAGTCTTTGAATAGAGTTTTGAAGGTGGATGCTATGATTGTACTCCCCTGCCTGAAGGGTAGTGTGTGTGTGTGTGTGTGTGTGTGTGTGTGTGTGTGTGTGTGTGCGAGTGTGTGTGTGGCCTGCAGCTACAGGGAGAGGGTGTTATTTTATGAGTGTTCCCTCCCCTCTCAGCTGCCTTTAGCTGTGCTTTTA
>OMLC01034252.1:2890-13338 GCA_900302585.1 Regalecus glesne
GAGAGAGAGAGAGGCGGGGGGGGGGGGGGGCGTGAGGCTGACCAGAGGAACAGCCGCGTGTGTGGGTGGGTGTCGGGGGAAGTATGAGAGGATGTGGCGACATTGGGGCCACATTCTCAACCTGTTGTACCCTGGGTGGACACATATCCAGCCCTATTCTTATCAACGCCGTCTGAGCGGTTCCTGCTCTGCCCTGCTTGCAGCTCATACGAAGGATGAGCTTGAACCCGGAATTTAGACACGTCTTCCTGGTGCTCTTTGACTGTTCGCTCGATGTCGGGGAGTATGGGTAGTCCAGAGAAGCTGGACTTCCTAGGCTGTGAGGTCATTAAGTGACACTTGCATAGAGTTGGGTGAACTTCTTGAAGGAGAGTTGACCTGTCCAGGATGTTTCCCCACCTTTCACCCAATGAACACTGCCATAGGCTCCAACCCAACTTCAGATAAGCAGTTGATGGATGGACGGATGGATGGATGGATGGATGGATATCTGACCGCAGAGGATCTCATCATGTGTGTGGTTGTTAGCATGTTGCTATGCTATACGTAGGCTTGTGCTCCTGTCATGGGGAAGGCGTGCCTTTGGGCTTATATGTACCATGTGAATGATTTTCCTTTTTATCAGCAGCTTTGAATTGTGAACAACTGTCCTGTGAGGGAAGCGGTGGCTGCTCTTTCACAATCCACAACACCGACTTGCAGCCTCTTCTCTCCATTGGCGCTTTGGTTCCGCCGGTTCGCCGCCATAAGCTCATCAGTGCCATGACACATTTTGAAGCTTCCTTCTTTCTTGTTCTTTTTTTCTCGTGGCGACTGTGGCTTTGCCTCCACCTTCTCATTTGCCCCATCGTCTCTCTCACAGTTTGGGACTGCAGCAGGCAGGAATCCATTGGATCTCTTACCGTGTTTCCTTCTAATTTCTCATTGCAAATGGAGACAGACAGAATAAGCACTTATGGGAAATTATCTATGCATATCCACATGAAAGCAGACGTTCTGCTTGTATGAAATTTCTAAATCTGACCGCGGCACCGTAGCTAAATCTCCCTCAGCACTGAGAGGGATGGGAAGTAGAGCTGGAGAGTCCGTGGTGCACATGAGAACTGTAGTCTGTGTTTCCAGGAATAATTTGGTGTCATAAATAGAAAACTGGTATGAGTGAGTCTCTGAGATTTATTTTGTGTTTTTTTTTCTTTATCCTGACACTGTTTTCTTCTGCTCGCCTATCTCCCATCTCATCTCTCTGGCCGGCCCCTCTCTCTTCATTTCCAGGGTGTGTGTCTAGATGTGTTTACCGTCTTCTGTGTTTGGATGTAATTTCCTCTGAGCGGTTATCTAGCCAGAGAGATGATTACATGGCAATGCTAGCTTGATCCAAATTTACGTCCATAGACAATGACGACACCACAACGAGAGAAAAGGTGAGAGCCACCACCCAGCCCAGGGAACATGTTCTGGAGTCCACAGCAAAAGTCGAAGCTCTGAGTGAAACGTTAATGTTCATATAAGTGTCAGAGAAACCTTTTTCTGATGGACTCTCCTGCTGACTGTGAATGCTTCACAAGATCAAGATCAAGTCTGACAGCTTTCTCTGGATATTGACTTCCTTATGACAGAGCACATGGAATAGACAGACATGTGTCTATGCGTAAGGACAATGCCACGTGTTTATTTCTAGTATGTGTGGATTTGCAATCCTTTTAATTGCAGGGATCTGCAGGGCTGATGTGAAGCGGGACAGTGTAGACCCAAGAATTAAGATTAAATTCATCTCAAACTGTCAGGTGAGAAAACTTAAATTCAAATTCAGCTCCACTGTGATGTTTATTTAGAACGTGATGGAATATTCTTGTGCACTGGCTCACTCTGCCTTAACACATGGACGTGCCATCCCCCCAAAATATACAGTGACACAGTGACGTAAGGTGCAAATGGATGTGTCAGCTGCTCAGCAACCCGACTGCCTATAGAGAGAGTATCACTGGGATGGGCGGTGTTTGATCTGATGCGCCGATGACGTGTTTTAGATGGGGAAAGAGAGAACGGAACACAAGTGGGGAGTCCTTCATGACGTTCTGGGCCTTCGTTTTGTGAGCGGTGTAAATAATGTGAAGTTGGGGTAGTTCCATGGCAGTGATTTCTGCGACTGTCTTTAGAGTCCTTTGCAGCACATTGCAGTTCTGAGCTGTCAGGTTGCCAATAAAAGTGCATAAGACTTTTGGTACTCATACCAAAACTCTTGGCACCTCGGGAAACATAGTCCGCTGTGCCTTCCTAAGGATGCAACTGGTGTTGAGAGACCACGTGAAGGTTTTGTGGTGTCGAAGCAGAAAAGTCTTAAACTTTCCCTCGATTCAACAGATGACCCATTGATGGTGATAGGAATTTGACATCCTCTGTTCTTTACAAAGTCAACCATGATTTCTTTGGTCTTATTGAGCTTTAGAGAGGTTGTAATTATGGAATCATGTGGTTATATCGTCCACTTCCCTCCAAAAGGGCCCTCTCATCACTGTCCCGTATTGTTCAAATAAAGGTGGTGTCATCTGCAAATGTGATGATGCTGCTGTTTCGTCTCACATTGTGCATTTGTGTTGATGGCTGGGTTTGACCTTACCTTTGAAGAAGACAAATTTCCCCTCACTGTTCTCGTAGACCGCATCGATCTTGGGAGGAAGTCCCCTCCAGAAGTAGTTGATGAGCATGGGGTAGCCGGGCATCACAGAGTTATCTCTCACCCTCCAAAACCAGTGGTCCTGTGGAGGACAGGAAGAGGAGAGCCAAGAGAATCCCTTTAGACCAAACATGGACATGCATGATTTAAAATGACACGCTCATATGTTTGGCACGCATTTGAACATGTCTGTCTGCATCTACATGTCGACCACTTGTAGTGATCATACAGGCCTAGACAGATATCATCACTCTTAAGTCTCCATTGTATTGAAGCCGTAACACACCAGCAGGGTTTAAACACAGTGACCTTTAAACAACTGTTCCGGCTCACTGAGGTCCTCCAGTGACTGAAGCACGTGAACCCACAGAAACTATTTGGTTGATAAATCAAGTTTTGTAAAGGACAGTGGTTGGCAGCACTGATGGAACAGTGAGGGAGGATGATAGAGAGGAAGTTGGACCAGGCTCTTGATTTGAAGCTTCCACAACAAAACACGGGGAACACTGGTGATGCCAAACTCCAGCAGTGGTCGTGACGGATGGGAGGCCTTGGGGATCCGTGTACAAACTCAGGTTACCTCCAAAGCCACTGTGACCGATGCTGTTCATGTCAGGCCCGCTGTGAAAGCCATCAGGTGCCGGGGTCATCGTGTGATCTAGGCGCTTTGTGGGAACCCTGGGTTTCTGATTTCCTCGGGGATACGTGAGAGTGGCCAGGTGGAAGGTGCGTATCTCTTTAATGTTGGAGGAAACCTGATGAGAGGAGGTGCAGGGGAGCCCCAGATGTGAAAGACATCAGGGCTCCTGGAGACAAAGCATCCTTTGGCACAGGCCGACCATTCTCACCGAGAGCACACACCATGACTCTTGGCCAAGAGTCTGACCTCTCAGAGAGAGGGAGGGAGAAGGAGAGTGACAGACAAAGACGAGAGAGAGAACGCACGGAGGGAGACGAGCCAAAGTTCACATCTTTACACCATGCCTCATTCCCAGGGAAAATGCACAGCCCATCTATCAAATGCACTCTCGCTCCCTCACCCTCTCTCTTTGTCTATCTCCCACCCTCTCACTCTTTACCTGTCTAATCCAATTGTTTCTCCAGGGCTCCACACTTTCCTGGACTCTTCATTCTCCTCCTCCTATCCATTTCCCCTTGGTCCTCCCTCCAGCCCCCCCCCCAACCTTTCTGTGTCTCACTCACTCCGCTGACCTGATTGATTTCAATTCTTCAGCATTTTCTCCTGCTTGGGCCGTGGCCCAGTAATTGAAAACAGATCAAACTGAAAGCGGAGCCGTTCGAATCCTTTTTGACTCGGCAGAGGAGAGAACGTTCCTCCTCCTTCCCTCTACTCCTGCCCTCGCACTGGAAACACAGGCCAGGCGGGCGGATCCCGGATTGTAGAAAATTCTGACTGAACACTTTTTTGGGGGGTAAATCACTGGAATGTTTAAAGTAATCACAGGGGAAGGTATCTGGTCCCAGCAGAACCAGGTGGGGGTTTCCATGTTGGATAAGGGTGGGCTGGGGTCAGGGGGAGGCTCATCATGCATACAGGGTTAAAACATCTATAGCCCTGATGAGCAGCGAGCTGTGCTACTCTCACGCCTGCGGGTCTGTAACATACATGAGAGCTCCTTGCCGGTAGCGCTCATCACCAGCGACGATAAAAAACTTTTCATTGCATGTGAGTGAATGAATGAAATGGCACAGCAGCAAACAGAGGCCAGAATAAATAGAAAATAAAAGAAACATATTAATTCATTAATAGAAATAATAATGAATAGAAAATAAAATGAATCAAATCAATAGAAATCTGTTTTTTCTGTCACAGAAACTTCTGCAGAGTGATCACAGAGGCTGCCATGCTGGGGTGATGTAAGTGAGTGACCGGACACGGCACATGTGAGAGCGGTGATGATGGTGTTCACCCATCACCTGATGGAGGATGGACGTGACTTGTGCATGCAGGCACCAGTTGGCATGGATGGGAAACTAGTTTCAGGGTAAATATTTCAGTCTGGTGGGAGGGTGCGCTACCTCCTCTCCATCAGGGAGGAGATGAAGCTGCCAAAGCTCCTCTTCAGCTCCTCAGATGAGTGTTAAGACTGACTGACAGCAGCAGTATGTTGACTCTGACTCCAGCAGCTTCCATTCTGAGCACGGATCGTTTTTTCCAACACATCTACTTTTCCACCTCCCCAAGGCTTAGAGACCGATTTAAATCTCCAGATTTTCTACTGGAGCTTTCGGTTTCGGCTCAGGTGTTTTATGCACTAATCTGAACTGCACATTAGAACAGGTGGATAGGAAATGCAACTAGTGAAGAATTGCAATTTCAACAACTGTCATTAACTTCTTCTATCTCTTCTCCTTTCAGCTTGTTACCTGTTTCTCTGGGGTCGTCACAGCAGATTTTACACCTTCCATTGGCACCTTTTGAGCACGAGCAGCAATGGCGGTCATTGCGAACCCAGCCTTGACTGATCCTGTATGGAGACTTGGCCAATGGTCTTGTGAGTCCACGTGAAGATTTGGCAAAGTTTGAGCCCAGATGTCCTTCCTGACACGACCTTTAACTCTACGGACAGGGGCACAGGTAAAGAGCTGGATGCCATCCTAGTACTTGCAACCTTACCTGTCTCCATAACTTTCATTAATGACGACATAAAGCAGCTATCCCCAGGGGATCGTTTGGACAAATGGCCAATGCCTTGAGCCGATTCTGTCAGGATGATGGATGGGGTTTGGATTTATCTGTCGGTGCTTATAAATGTGGTAGATGACAGGAAGTCCAGGTGTGTCATGTCTGCAGTGACACAGGACATGTGTGAGTGTGAGCAGCTACATAAGCACGCTGTGCCGGACAGAATGAGCCTGGAGTCCACCACAGTGGAGCCCTTGCCAGGACCCAACCCCTCAGAGGACGATGCTCTATGCTCTCCCGCCATGGCCATCAAATACGGCCGTGGAGCGGTGATTTAGCCTCACTCTCCTCTCGACAAGGTAAGCTGTAAATGGAACTGTTTGAATTCTTTCTTCGTTAGCTGTACGACAGGCTGCTCTCCTGCTGCAGAGAGCGTGGTGTGATTTAAACTGACTGGTTCTGATCCTGTGTCTGCAGGCCAGGTTGTGTGTCATTTTCCTGTAGAAGAAGGAAGCCCTGCAGGTTTCCGCTCCAACACGCACCATTACCATCTCGGCCACAGTCAGCAAAAGTGCGCCAGAAGTTCACAGACGCACCCTGAATTTGTAATTCACCCACTGGTGTCCAATTTTCCTGCACCCCACATGTTTTCTCAGACATGTGCAAAAATCTCAGCAAGTCTCCACCACGAAGAACGCAAGACTTTCACATCTAGATGGGAGAAAGGCAATCAACGAACCTGTAAACCACAATCCCTTTGTTGAAGAAAGTAGACAAGCAAGCAGATTCATCACATCTCGGATTCCCTTTCATTGTCAGCTGTGTGTGTCCAGGGGGCTGCGGTAGTTCAGTGGTAGAGCACATGCTTCAGGAACTGACGATCCAGAGGCTGTGGGGTCAAACCCACCTCAGGGCATCAGGAAGGGCATCCAGCCTTAATCCCCCAAGTTTCATCTAAGTCTGTGTCCACGCCCACAACATGTGGACTGAAGGGGAAATAAAAATGGAGCTCTGTCAGGTGTGTGTCCTGAATGAACATCAGCCGTCATGTCTCCTTGGTTCTCAGCAACAAGAGATGCCTCATTAACCGTCCGCTAGTTTGGCTCTGTCTGAGTTTGGTCCCGTTCAAATGAAGGTCCCAGATGGTGGGCAGTAAGTCCTGACTCGGTTCACAGCCTGGGTTCCTGTGTGGTGCGGGGGGTCGGGGAGCTGAGTGCGTCCATGACCAGACAGATGTGCACTGAAACTGGGCTTGGTGAAGAAGCTTCTGTAAAAACTCCTCAATGAATCGGTTGGAGTGAAGGCGGATTGGTTTCTACGGCATGGCTGCACGAGGAGTCGAAACCACGTCTGATTGTCTGCCATGTCTCAGCAGATAGCGTCTCCCCGCCGAAGCCCCCTACTTTCCATTACTGGACCACCTGTGGGCCTTCAGGGCTGTAAGACTGCTGAGATCTCAGTTCTAATTACTTGGCGTGGGCCCGGCCAGGCCCCTCCAAAACAATCAAGTGGGAGTGCTGAGCGGAGCCAAACCATGCAAGTCGACTGCATCAACAGCCCCGACCCACCAAACAATCCGTCCAGCCATCAAGCGGACGGAGAGGAGGCCACTCTCACGTCTGACATGAACAGGCAGTCGGAGAAGTCCAACTACAAACCATAAATCCTGCACGGCTGGATGCAGGTTTCTTCCAGAGCCTCCTCGGTTCGTCCGGCCGCCTCCCCGTCTTATTCGCCGTGCCTCTGTCAGCCATCAATTAAAGCCCATACTTAATCCTTCAGCGAGGCCTTGGCTCGCTCTGGGAGGCAATACATCAAGGCACGGCTCCCAAGGAACACAAACATCACTAATTATGATTCCAGATTGACTGTGTTATGGTTGGGCAGCTGCATCTGCCGCAGGAGGAGATATATTAGAGAGGAGCATGAATATGGTGCTCGGCTCTCAGGGAAAGTCCTTTCTGAGCAGATCCAAACATGCAGCAGTACAGGGACTGGCCCTCATTTCACCACCACCTGATCTTTCAGATGCTCATAACCTCTGCTATCTGCCCTCATGTCCCTCACCCCCGCAGGCTGAAGGACAGACGAGGTGAGGCGGACGACAGCGGGGATGAAGTGCATCCCAGGGGACACACTCCAGCGATGACCACTGTTGTTCTGGTCGACCCCATGTGCACGTGCTGTATTTAAGAGTTCTTGGCTCAACGGTCCTCTGCCACGAGCAGCAGCAGAAGAAGCTTCATGTATCTGTCATGTACACACAGGGGAATCCCCATCGCTACCTTTGACCCATCCTGTTGTAATGGAGCAGTGTAGGGGGGCGGGGCGTGGTACCTCAGCAGAAGAACGCCTGCTTCAGGAACTGGCGAGCCAGAGAGAGGATGTGGGTTCAAACCCAGTGAGGGGCGTGTTCACCCCCACAACACGGGGACTGATTCGTGACTCCTAAAACAGACCTCTTCATTATATAGGGGCAGTGAGCAGCTGCTGTGCCCAGGGAGCAGTCAGAGGTTCAGTGTCTTGCTTCAACATGCTTTCTGCAGGGAGCAGGGATTGAACTAACGATCCTCCAGTGTCTGGAGGACCGCCCTGCCTCCTGAACCATGGCACCATGGAAGAATAATGGCTGTTTCTCACCGTGTTCATCCAGGCTCTTCAAAACAAAGATGGAGATAAGAGCCCCCATCACATCAGTGCCAATCGATGCCAAGTAATTAGGGGCAGGGGAACGTGGGGGTCATATAGTGGAGAAGTTTCACAAAGAAGCGTTGATGGACAGTGTTTCATTGTTCCACACATGAGTAGAGAAACCCAACTTCACACTGTGGCGAGCACAGATCCTCCTCCTGACACGAGACAGATGGAGGAAAACAAAAACCACGAAGTTCGAGGCGTCAGTGGGCGTCCAGAACAGACTCACGCCAAGGTACCGTCCAGTGGGTTCTGTATCGTTTCAGTCAGTCTCCAGGCCAGAAAAGACAAGCTTGTCACAGCACCTAGTATCCTCTTAGGTCTTCTACTCCATCATCCTAATGTTAAGACATTGATTGTTAGATTCTCTTTCCCCACTGACACAGGAAGATGCTTTATGTTTCTGTCATTGTGCAAACGTACCACTAAACATCATCTCTGCTTTCAACCCATCTTCTCGTATAGGAGCAATGAGCAGCCGCAGCGCACAGGCAGCAGTTAGGGTTCAGGGTGTTGCTCAAGGACACTTCAACACGCTTCCTGCAGGGGGCGGAGATCAGACCACCAATCCTCCAATCACCAGATGACAGATGGAACTCGGAGGATTAAGGCTGGATCCCCTTCCTAATGCCCCAGGTGAGTTCGAGCCCACAGCCTCTGGCTCATCCATTCTAAAAGTGTGCCCTCCACCGCTGAGCTACTGCAGCCCCCTACTCACTATAGAGAGTGTAGGCATCGTGATCACGTCTTGGTTCTCCACCACGCCCATGCTCACTAGACCCTCAGATCTCTCGTCTGCTGGCACCATGTAATCCTATGTCTCTGCACAACCTGATGCAGAGCCACGTTTTCTGGTCGTGTTCAGCAAGGCCCAGATAGAGAGTGGGATTTTCCCTCTGGTTCCTCAAGCTTCTTATTTAGCCAATGAATACTGTCTATTTATATCCCCGGAAAAATAGTCTCTCACACACAGAGACACAGAGACGCACAAAGCAGCACAGGCGCTCCTCGGCGGAGAACACAAGATGGCTTTGTGTGGCCCCAAGGTTTTCCTCTCCTGCCTACTACGGGTTGCCAGAGCCCTGAGCTCGTGAGCTCAGAGTGAGCATAAAGAAGCATTAACGTGCATGTGTACCTTCTCTCCCGGATTAGAATGACAACCATGGTGTCTTTGTTGGGCTGAGGGAAGCTGAATCCATCCCGCTGTTTTGGTTAACACGTTCTTTGGTTGGGCACAGTGTTCTTTCTTTGGAAGCTAGCAGCATAAAGCACGCTGAGAGAAAGAGCTCCTTTCAGATGACCTGCAGCCTCCGGGAACATTTCAGATGATAGGACACAAAGCGTCACGCAAACCGACCATGCCAATACCATTTCCTTAAAAGTGAGAAGCTGATGGACAGCAGAGATAATTCATGCATGCATAGACAGTGGAGGTCAGGTGTGCTGTCCCAGCAAGCCAAAGGCTGCATAACACACCAAGGGAAGATGCAGACACCACCCCCCCCTCCCTGTGTGAGGTCACATGACTCTGTTCTTCCCTGAGTTCCTGTTCTATTCCTTTTGAAGTTCTCTTGCTTTACCTATGTTCATTCATAGTTTTGTCCTTTCACCCATTTTGACTGTAAGAAGAAGAACCTTTGTCTGTCATTGCACAAACTTCTTCTTTCAGCTGTTTCTCAGGGGTCACCACAGTGGACTTTTTAGTCTCCAACAGTGCTCTGTGAGGGCGCAGCACCAGTTGTGTCCGTTGTTGACCGTCGGCCTGGACAGATCCTGCATGGTACTTGTCAATCCACATACTGACGTGGCAATATTTTATTTCAGATACCCTCCCTGAGACATCCACTGGTCCTACTGATGGGGGAAGAGGTCAAATGCTGGATGCCATCCCAATATTCATGGACTAACACCCATGCCTGTCGCCACTGTCATTGTACATACATATAACGAAGTGTGTCCTCTGCATCTGACCCATCTTTTTGTACAGGAGCAATAAGCAGCCATACCGCCCAGGGAGCAGTTAAGGATTCAGTATCTTGCTCGAGGACACTGACATGCTTTCTGCAGGGGGCCGGGAATCAAGCCACCGATCCTCTGATCAATCGATGACAACCTACCTCATGAGCACTGCTACCCGAGGAAGGAAAGGTAGTAATCACCAGTAATGATGAAAACATGTGTTTTGTAGTGCTCCTTGGCTCTTTACGACATGGTTTTCTGCTGTGATGCTGGAAGCTCCAACCTCTTTTCCTCTGTCCCGTATAACAAGCTCAACTGTGTTTACTGATGTGTGCGTGAAGTTGATATGTTAATGAACTTTGTAATAACCCCCCCCCCTGATTCTCCAAATTGGACACACGTCTGTGTTTACATCGGAAATCACTGTCTCCATTCCCAGATCCCGGTCCATGTTTTCCATATCTCAGAGGTCAC
>OMLC01034264.1:3992-17691 GCA_900302585.1 Regalecus glesne
ACTTTAGGCTCTACCTACCAACATCAAAGATCCCTGGACATGCTGAATTATTCCTCATGCCGAGAGAAAAGGCAAGGGGGGGCCCTGAATGAATCTGTTATGTTTTAATCAGGCAGTGGAGAGATACCCGATCAGTATGCATACGGGACGGGCTTGAAACCTATTAGTCCAACGGTGCTTTTCATACTGTTTGGCTTGAAAAAAACAACAACAAAGCAGATCCAATTAGAGGCTGTTGTAATTTCCCAATCCCCACGCAGCATTTACAGGTTGCTCCAGATTACATCGACTCCACTGAATTTAATCAGCTGTAGAAGGGAGATGCAGGCATATGACAAACAGAAATAGACAACACACACACACACACACACACACACACACACACACACACACACAGATCATTAGCTTTGCTTTCGGGCGAACTGGCTTTCATTGTAATAGACTGGAAAATGAAGCAATAAAACCAATGAGTGAGGCCTCAGCTTGCATCTTACTGCCCACACTTCGGCTGCGCTCCTCCTTTTACAAATTAGGACATTGCTGCACGTCGGGCAGAGCCACAATTTACCACCCGCAGATAACACTCGTGCCAAGATAAAGGGAATGAAAATCAACACCCTGCGACTCCTCTAACAGCTCTTTCTGCCTCCGGAACTCTTCGCATGCCAACACCAAACTAAAAAGAGTGACACAAATTGCTGATTATGCTCATATATTCATGTAATTAAGTATGAGAAGTGGGTCCAGAGGCGTGCGGCAAAAGCCTCGCAGTTGAAAGAGGCTACCCAGTCTTGTCTTTGTTCTGCAATAGCTGAAAGCCCTGTGAGAATAAGCATACGCTGTTTACTGCCAGCGCTGTTCACTGTTAGTTTATCCCATAGATTAAGAATGACAGACTTGAAGCTTGCTCACGGTTTAACTGAAATGATTTATTGTTTTTGTATGTCGTGTGTTTTGCCGGTTTCTGACAGCAATCCATCAATGATGCCATGCGCTGCTCAACTCTGACCAGGATGAGTGGCAACGGGAGTGGTGGAGAAAACGGACGCATCCTCACCCATGACTTTCCCAAGACCGTTCAGACACTGCCTTGTATGAGCCATACCGCCAGCATGGGACTGGGCGCCTCCGGCATGTGATTTTCACATGAGTCCTCCGGGGGTCAAGGCGTGCCGTGGACACGACACGGCGGGGCAGGGTGAGCGAGAGACTCTCTGACCTTGCAATCACGGCTCAACCTGTCTTTCTGTTCTCCTGGCTAGCTGTCGACCTGCCTGACTCTCACAAGACTTTACTTACTGCCAAAAAAATATCACTCCCGTACCCCTCGCTATAAACTATCCACAACACAGACCCATCTGGTTTTTTTTTTGTTTTTGTTTTTTAAATCAGATGTTACGGAAAACAAAACGCGGAGAGAAGAAAGGAAAGAAATGCGCTGCAATAAAGAACCTTTCAATGGGACGTGTTTGGGACTTTTCTATGGTGTCCGTTTGTGCGAGGAGAGAGAAAAAAGAGAACTCGGCCTGTTCTTCAAAGTCGACGACTACGCTGTGCCATTTCTACGGACCTGTTGACATTAGTCTGTGTGTGCAATATCTCCACATCCATTTGCTGATCTTCTACTACCTATACGCTTTCTTATGGCTAGTGCCAGGTGTCTTTGCACAGACACAATGGAGGAAGGACAAACACTTGTGATAAAGATGAGGATTTTGTTCTGGGTGAGCCATTTTCTCCTTCACTCACATTCACACGCCTTTTATTTTGTTTCTCATTGTTTAGAAGGACACGCTGCTCAATGCGGCGTATCTACTTTTTAACGGCATTATACGCAGTTTACATTGTTGTAATACTACAACAGAGTTTCGTCCAAATAAAGTGTTACATTTACTCTTTATTCAAGGTTAATCCTGTTTTAATCAGTGGTTAACCGAGCTACAAAAAAACCACGCATTGCTGCTACACCTCATTAAACACACCATGCCTTGTTTTTGTACCACATGCCCACTCCCACAAACTCACACGGGATTCACACAGTCGGTTGCTGCTATGGAGTCAAAAGCATATCAACCAGTAGATGGAGAATCCAATGAGGAGGAGCAGACCTTGGACTGTTTTCATGTATGAAGACAAAGTATGGATGAAGACCTAAAAACAACCTTCCACCGACATGAACCTCTGAGGCTATGTACAGTACCACATATTCAAACTCTGCATATTTATTCCCATGCAAAGCTGGCTATTGACATTGGCAGTAAGAGGACAGAGATTGACGGGATTAGACAAAATCAGAGAGGTCCATTTGGAATCATTTGTACTTTCTGCATAATTTAAAAAGTCTGATGAGTTTCCAGCTAAAATCAGTTTCACTGAAATGGCGAGAGACGCTAGTCCTGCTCTTATTTTATGGCCAGTGGCATATCTGCTGTCTCTCGTGTGTTGCTTATAAAAGGAAAGTCACCTAGCTGGCTCAAAAAGATGAGCAAGTATGACTGATACATCCACAGCCACTATAATCTGTGTCTATTGGAAGCCCAAGGTTACGATGCTCACTGCGAAACTCTTTTTTTTTCCCAAGCTCAGTCGTTCTGCTCATGTCAGGTTTCTGGTGGTCAGGCTGGCAGGCCCTGCTGGATGAGAAAGGAGTGTCTGTGTGTGGCATAAAACCTCTAAACACCCCCAGCTTGTCGTTTCCTAAAGATCGTCCCTGTTGTTTGATGCTGGAGGTCTTTATGGCACCACAGTCTTCTGCAGACCTCACATATCTGGATACAGGGACACACACCACACACACACAGCTCCTGTGAATGGCCAGATTTCTATTGCCAGAAACTTTGTGCTTGTACACAATGTGGCACCGAACAAGTTGGTACTGAACACAATGAGGTACTGAACATGTCTGACCTCTCACGGCTGATACGTGTCGAGTGAGCAGTCCCAGTCGACTAAAACCATACATATCTCCGTCTATCATGTATGTATATAAGAGGCTTTTTCTCCCTCCCTAGTGATAATGTGTTTTTCTATCCATCACGCCTCACTGTACACACTGTACAAGTTTATCGTGCGTGTTCTCTCTTTCCCTTCTTATTTCCTTTACGCAGTTGTGGTTTTCTTTTCGACAATGTTGTACGAATGAGGGAACAGCACAAAACTCTTTGGCAGAGGATTTACCTTTGGAAATATATTTTATATGTCATGACAGATTTGTAAAAAGTCACCCAATCTTTGTATTATAAAGAAGAGCTGGGGTGCCGCAAATTAGGGTTGTCCCTTTAAAGGGTGTGGAGAGAGAAAAACGACAAAAACAAACAAACGTACAGATGTTCAATAATCCATAGACACCGATGTTGTTTAAGCCAAACCAGTTTTTAGTTTTTCTTCATTTTGATTCATTGCAATTTCAAAAGGCTTATCCTGTTGGTGTTTTTATAAGTGCTTGGAATTTAACACTGTTTTGAGTTTTTGGGGTCGGTTTTCCTTAGATTTTCACGTAGATTCTGGTGGCAAAATAACTTGCTAAAGCATTTTACTGCCAGACATTAATTTATTCATGAGGAACTTCATGACTGTTGTTCTTTTTACTTAACATCACTATTGGAACGTGTTGGTGTGTTTGATGACATCAATGATGGAAAATATGAGCGTTCATAACTGGAGTTAAAAAAGATCATGACTACAATGAAACAGATTTTTGACATCTTTTTCTAGCCAAAGTGTCCTAGAAGGAAGTCATCATGCTTTTGTAACTGAATAAAGAAGAAGAAGACGAAAAAACAAACAAAACAATATGCACTTTGTTTGCTTTTCTCCCAAGGGAATAATATATCTCATCCTGTAGTAGAGGCTTTTTAACATTTGTCATAAGACTGATTTCAGCTGCTCTTGCCGAGTGCATTGTCCTTGTTGTTGTGAATTATTCACATAACCGTAGAAGTAACCTACTTTGTGGGTTCTTAATGGTATTTCACCAATATGGTAATTCCCTGCATGAGCAGTACCTTTCCTAATGTGGATCCGCCACAGTTTTTAACTCCATAAATTCTGTATAAGAAAAGCCATTTATGTGTGTCTATCCATGCATGTAAGAGGAACAATAGATTTTTTTATCAACTAAAGAATGAAAAACTCTTGCAGCAGCAGCCTCATCTGCACACCGTGCTCAGAGTGGTGGGGTCAATACAGTTATTTCCATGAGGAGAGATGAGAGCAGCATGTAATATCATGTGCTGCAGTGTTCACGTGTGTGTGTGTGTGTACAGTATACTTTTGAGCAGGATGTCATACTGTGTTGAGCCCCATGATTATCAACAACCGGAAAAGCCCTACTGCGACAGAAAATCTCTCCTTAGCAAAGGCCTATGATTATTCAAACTCCCCCTCTCTGTCCTCCTCCATCTTCATTTCTTATTTCCTCTCTATCTTCCTCTATCTCTCTCTCTCTCTCTCTCTCTCTCTCTCTCACCCTTGCTTTCTCTTTCGTGTTTGCCAGATACTGAAGAATAATAAAACATATCCCCAGTTCTACTTTTAACGTAATTAGGGTGGTTTTGTTGAATCGGAGAATATGAATTGTTTTTAAATGGAAGGCGCCTCATTAACCAGACGTCAAACTCATGCACAGACTGACATTAATAGTCAAGGTACTCTTAACAATGGCCACTGGAGGCGTTCGAAGTGCACTCACTGTCAAATGAACGAGGATCAACGGGGAAATTTCACAAAAGTGAAAAAAATAGCATTTTAGGAAACTTTTTTCAATATTTTCACATTTCTATGAAGACACCATCTATAGTAGACAGAAATATATAAAGCACAAATGACCTATATTTAATGGAGCTTTATTCTCTTCTTGTTCTTCTTCGCGGGTTTGAGCCCACGGGGCGTCAGGAGGAGCATCCGGGTTAGTCCCCTCGCTCCATTTAATTTAAGTCTACTCGCACAACAAAGGGTCCTTGAGTGATACGTAGAGATGCAGAAAAAATAGAACCTCTCTTATATAAACTAAATCATCGCGTCGCACAAGTATGGGATAAATAACATTTTTTGTGTGTATCCCGTCAAGCCAAGATTTTCCGGTCAGCGTTCTTAAGGGAGAATTTATGGCTGTATGTCAATGTGATACCGCCATTTGTGCCTGCAATCACAACAATTGTAGTGATATTACAAAGTGGATAGGCTATGCCATGAAGATGCAGACAAACCGGGTGTCGAAGTAAGTATTCAATCATCCTTTTATTCTCTCATAATCGCTGTTAACAAAAGCAACAAAGAGAAGGTTCGCTATACAAGTAAAATGAGCTAATTGTTAGCATGTTTGGAGCAGAAAGTGACGTAGAGGGTGGTCCTGCGGTGGTGAATTCGTCATATTTGTGCGCCATATGCGAGATGGATAAACCATAAAATAAAGTAGGTGTCTTGTTGCCTTAGTCTCTACATGGAGTTACATTTTTGTGGAGACCATAAACGGCGACATAGCTGCTTGCATAGCTAAATAAAAGCTGCCAGAGCCTTCAGTCATCTTAATGCATAGCCTTAGAACAGGCGGCAACTGGCGTCTGGAAAAAATAAATAAGGTGAGACTCTACTTGCCTTATTGAGCTGGGTGTATTTTCACATATCACATTCGAGAACACGATAAGAAGAGGATTCCCTCTTAACATCCTATAGGTGAAACATAGTTTTTGCCATGTAGCTCAGTGGGTAGAGTGGTCGTCTGGCAACCAGAAGGTTGCAGGTTCGATCCCCGGTCCTGCATACAGCATGTCGAGGTGTCCTTGAGCAAGACACTTAACCCCTAACTGATCCCCGAGCGCCATATGTTGGCAGCTCACTGCTCCTATGTACAATAGGTTGGGTCAAAAATGCAGAGAAATCCAAATTTCCCCTTGCGGGACTGATAAGGGGATTCTCCTTCTTTTTCTTCTTAGTTCTGTATCAGCCCTATCTCAACCATCCATTTGAGATGCAGTTCACACTTACCAGGCCCAGGAGGGCACTTGCAAATGAAAGCATTGGGTGAGTTCGAAAATTGATTTTTTTTTCAGAGGAAGTAAAGAAAGTGTCTTTATTTTGTCAGTGTATTGATAGAATGAAATGTAGATTTAACCCATCATGTTGTATAGGAATAGTGAGCAGCTGCAGCTCCTGGGGACCAGTTTCTTGTTGTGTGGGTTATAGGTGTACAGGCAGGAGTATTAACCCCAACCTGCATATCTTTTTGGTGGAAGGAGGAAACCAGATTACCCAGAGGAAACCCATACAGACATGGGGTGGGCCAAGAATGCAAACTCCAGACAGATAGGACCTGGAACGGGATTCGAACCCAGGACCCTCTTGCTGTGAGGTGATGGTACTAACCTCTGTGCCACCTTGCTGCCCTTGTCAACTATCTTTAGTTGGATTCCACATATACGCTGTTGACAGTGATGCAAGTAAGACATTCTATTATTTACAACATAAATACCCTGAAAATAAGATCAGTCTTTGCTATAAGTCCTTAAGTGTTTCTAATATGTCAGTTTGCATTTCTGGGTAATTTTCAAATTAACATGATTCAGACAACCTAACTGATGCTAAAGAAGCTATTTTACAATATTAATTTCAAATTTTCAGTCAGGGTGTCATGTAAATAATATTTAAGACTAGTCATTCAACTGAAAATCTGCGGTCAATAATAGGTCAACTTCCAATTACAAACTCAAGACAGGGACCAAATATTATTTCCTTACATCGAAGTCCTACAACAGCTATGCTTTGCATCAATGACACGGTATCCTTCTTTTCTAATAACATTTAATGTATTACCATTCTAGTCATTACTCAGAAGGTCCTCTTCGTTTCATTGCAAGCATCAGCTCTCAATCGATTTCACTTCCTTCTGCCTTGTGGCACAGTGCTTGAATCCCCTCACTCTTCACTCAAACACACTCCCGAGTGTCAGTCGCTGAGTTGACATAAGGTGGGCCTGTTCATTGGCTCTCGTTGTCTTGGCATAAGAGATTCCTGTCTCACCAGCCATCAGCCATGGACTGTGCATGAACGGTTATTTCACTTGGCCCATGTATAGAGTCGACACACTTGCACTGCTGTCCTCCCAATTGTTTGACTCTTGTACTGACTGATCCACTACCAAGAAGACTGAATTGAACATCCAATGGAAGCTCAAGTGCTGCAGTAGGCTGTCATTATCTGAAGCTAAAATTCTCTCCTTGGGTGGCGTGTGGGCAAATATGGGGTTTGCCAGACCTTTTTTGTGGACCAGTGAATAATCTGATGAAATTGCAATGCTCTGCAGAGCTTGTTGATTTTTGCAAGACAAGTGAACTAGATGTTTTTAAACCCTCCCCAGGGGAAGCCAGTACACTTGGAGGCCATCTTGTAAATGCTCCAAGGCATTAAGTTCTTGACCCACTAGACCAGATCCTTTTATTATGGACCCTAACCCTAAACCTAACCCTATTTCACATTTAAGAATACTGGCAAATTGTACACAACATGGAAGGATAAAGTTTACTCTTAGCGACATAACTTTCACAGAAAAAGGCATTTTCTACTTTAATGATGCTTGTGTGCAAGCATGCACTCAGAAATCTTTGAAATGTGTGCCTGATCCGTCATAAATAATGATGCTGGTACTGTGACTGCATGAATTTCAATTCGTGATGCATGAATTTTAAGGATAGAAAAGTGCTTTGATTGACCAGTTTTGCTGACAGCATGACTGCGTGGTCAGTGACGCTATCTTAGCATTTCAAACTGTCTAGTTCTTGGGCAAACCGTCTCCATTATGATTTAAGCTGTCTTTGATGCTCGCTCTGTGTCACATTGAGAAAAGGGTGAAATGGTAACAATAGTCCAGAGCACCTGCTGACAGATAGGTGGTGAGAGAGGCTGAAATGTGATGTGGCAGGGCTGGTAATTTTGGTTGGGTCACAAAGCATCGAAGCCATTAATAAAGGGAGAAAATCAGATTAAAGAAGAAGGAAATGCGAGCATCTATTGTTACTTGGGAGCAGAAATGAAAATGAAATTCCTCTGCAATCTTGTTCAGGTCCAGATCTAATTCATTTCATTTTTCTCTGAAGAGAGAAACTGATAAGCAGCAGCAACATATGTAAACAATTGCCCTCTGTCAGATATTAGTATCTTTACACAGTATAGCTATTAGACAGCAGGTCCTTTTCAATTGGGCCAGATCCCAAAAGCCAAATATAGATACACACAGAGACACAAATAAAGGCTTAAACAAAGATACATTTACTGTATATTTGAATATTTGTATGGCATGGCCACATCCTGAAACTTAGATAACCTGTAAAAGAGTTGAGTTGGCACATGTTATAGCTATCACCTTATCATCCAAACCTCCCACCCAGCCACTCTTCCCAATCTTCCCCGCATGTGGACACATAGAATGACAAAGTCACCGACACGGTGATGTGTGTGTTCAGTTGCATTTGTGTGGACCAACTCTAGTTCTTAACAATATGAGTAAAAAACAACAATTCATAGGGCATTTTTGGAGACTATTGAGTGAGAGTTATTTTATTTATTGAATTCATGTGTCAAGTCTAAAATAATTATCTTCTGATGCTTTAAAAAAGAATCCCCTTAGTTTACACACTCCCACGGCAACACCTAGATTGGTTCTGGAATAATTGCAGTGTGTGTGTGTGTATATGTGTGTGTGTGTTCTCATTCAGCTATTTTAACATTTTGGTCAGTCATTTCCTCAAGGATCAAGGGGGCTATTGCAGAAACCATCTAGTCAATATGGATCCTCAGAAGTGTAGAAAAACACAAGTTTGTGTGCATATGATTATAAGGTTAAGTGTAGATGTCAAGTCAGTCTTATTAGTATGGTTGTGTGCTTTAAAGCATATTTTAATAACTTCAAACATTTTTTGAAAACGGGGTTCAACAGGGAGGTCTGTATAATTGATTAACAATGTGAGCACTTTTGTTTTCTAAATCTTATCCATCTCATGCAAACTCCCCTTCTTACTGGTGTTGTGAAGAGAGGTTGCCTAATGTTTGTACAATGTCTCCTCTGGCATGAAACCTGTTTCCCCAAATTGAGGGAGAAGGGAAATCAATAGTGGTGAGGGGACCACTGCCAACTCGGATTGAAACGATAGAGTAAGCCTTACAGTTGATGCACAAGAAATAGTTGCTCCTCTCTGGAACAACTTGAGTAAATTGCTTCCATCTATAGCAGAGGAGCAGTGTCACAAACAGACCCATGGGTGCTTGCCCATTCTCATTAGTCTTTCTTGTAAGTCACGCTGAAATGAGCTCTCTCTCTCTCTCTCTCTCTCTCTCTCTCTCTCTCTTCTCTCCTCTCCTCTCCAATTGGGTCCTGCATTCTATACGCCCACAGGGTGCTGCAGGCACTGACTACACATTTACAGTATGTGTAGGTGGTTGGTTTTCATTTCACATACATGGACAAAGATACACTCTCACACTGGGGAGGACATGGACACAAACACAAAAGCACATATTCTGCCCATGGAGATACAGTAAGAACAAAGCTAAACTCAACAGCCTGTACAATCTTGTGGCACCTCTGCTTGCACAGCCAGACCACGTGCCTATTCTCTGGCACCTGATGTGAGTTAAATTCTCAACAAATTACCTTGACAGTGGGCTAGATCTGACAGCAGCGTCTTGCAGTGCACTGACAGGACAATTAGGGTGTTACAGCAGCACAATCAGAGAGGCATAAAATCTAAGGCATAATATACAACAGCAATTTAAACAAGGGGGGATGTGAACAGTATATACAGTATGAACAGAAAAAAGACTCAGAAGTTAATTAAATGGTTGATCAATTTATTAAGTATTTTCCTCTCTGCAGCCGAGATGCTGCTGCCCCTGCAGACCACTCCATAAAAGATGCCTGGTGCCACCACCATGTTGCACTCCAAAAGACCTCAGTCTCTTCAACAGATACAGCAATGCAACAGTCTCAACTGTCTCTGCCAAGTGCATTCTTAATTTATCTTTTATTTGGAGAAAAGGCCCAGCTGTTGGGTAGAAGATGCACCTCATACTTTGAAAGTTAGTCATTTTTTCTTAGGTTATCCCTACCGATGTCACAATACCTCACAATCTTCATGACTACATCACCAGCAGTGTAGAAAGAGTGAAAGTGTCAACCAAAAGCAGGAAGCATAATAACTAGGGGTTTACATGTTAATTTGATTTAATTTTTTGTAGATTGTTAGATTGTGGTAGTAGTTGTAGTTTGTTTTGCTGAAAGCGGTTTTGTTAAGTTGTCTGGGCCAGTATTGAAATGATGTTTGGTATTGGTGCCATGGTGGGGCAGCAGTGAGCACTGTTGCTTCATAGCTAGAGGGTCCTGATTTGAATTCCATATCGGATCCTTTCTCTGTGAAGTTTGCATTTTCACCCTGTGTCTTTGTGGGTTTCCTCTCACCATAAATAAGGCATGCAGGGATTGTGGATGTGAATTAGCTTGAAGCTATAATCTTGTGCAGCCGATGGTGACTTTAATGTAATAAGCTGCAAAAGAAAGTAAGACTTGTCTACCTTCTCCTGGATCATCACCTCTCCAGGGTGAAGAAGTTTGTGTGTACTAATGATCCCAAGAGCTAAACTGTCAGGTGCTTGGCTCCTGGCAGGGTCAACCAAGGTGGAAGGTCTAAAAGGAAGTTCCAAATGAAGCATAATCCAACAAAGACCTCCATAGCAGAATTGGTGGAAGATGTCTTCAGGTCACAGCAGCAGTGAAGGCAGATGAAGGTTGCAATAGAGGATTATCCCCCAATTGTCTTGGTTCTCTATGCCATTAGACTGGTCACCTCCTGCAAAGGATCCTGTGGTGGCTGCAGATGCATCAGCCTCTACCCATAAAAACGATCACATGTACCCATCCTTCCATTATGTGGCTCCAGGAATAGCGTCTATGCCAACCGGAGGACTCTGAAGAAGAGTAGTCATGCTTGACTCAGCTCATAATGAGACCTGTCTACACCTCATAAAACATGATTTGGGGTTTAAGTATGTAGCATGTTTAGTTTGGCTGGCAACACATGCCTACAAAAGCATTCCTTTCTTCACATAAATGCACCCCATAGCAACTTATCATGAAAGGTATCCGACGGGTTATTGGACATAGAACCTCTGGTGTCACCCATTGGCCTCTCGAGGGGCATTTGAAGCCCAAACTTTGACTTCATGTTGGCCAACATATTGTCAGTTTTTGGAACAAAAATATTCAAATTTGGGCAACAAGGTGGAAGATTGGTATAGCTGGGCTGGGTTCTCGGTGGCAGATAGGTTTACAGACCTGTCAATCAGCAAATATTCCCTTTGACATGGTAATCATTTGATCCTTTATATATTTGTAGTGAAACCACATTTTTCAAAATGACTGCTCTTAAAGCATATAATGGACATGAAATTAGCAATTGAGACCCAAAATTAGGGTAGATTTTGTTTTAATTTGTTTTTGTATTTGAAGTTAAAAACTGGGAATTATCTCATTGACTTGCAGTGGAATCAGCCATCTAGTGGCCTGGTTGGAATTGCAACATGAGGAATTTCTGATTTGGCTTCAGTTTTCAGTCACAGTGGTTGCCACTTTGTCTTGATATGTATCAAGACCCACAAACACTTTATCACATCGACTATTGATTTAGAACTGGTAATTTGATTATATATAATGTGTTTATGAAATCATATGAAGCTATGTTGACTTATCCAGTATTGGGTTTTTGGATTTCCCACCAGTTGGAGCTGGAGGGACAGCCAGGAATGGGTTGAATGGGAGAGTCAGTCAGTGGGAAAAGAGAATCTGCTGCTCTAATTGGCTTGAGATGAACAACCCCAGTCTGAGATATGTGTTTCCCCCATCATGGAAACAAAAGAAAACATTGCTCCGTTGCCTCTCTTCCTCCCCTCCCTCAACTCCTTATCTGTTCATCTGAGTGGATGAGGGAAGAAATTCCAGAGAAGATGCATAGAAGTAGTGAATTGATGCTGGAGAGATGGGGCAATAGACAGAGAGAAAAGGAGTGAGGGAGAGTGAGGTAGAGAGTGAATGTGTAAGGAGAGGGAGAGATGTATGGCAGCCTACATGGCTTCAGACAGAATGACAGATGAGGAGATTATAGAGTAGGGCTGGTTGCCACAGTGATCACAGTTGGGAAGCCTCCACACACAACTCGGGTATTCCAGCCAATCACCAGGTGAACATGGTCATTCTCCAAGGGACAGGAAATGGCTCAAATTTCAATGTAATATTTCAATCAAAAGTCCAGAATGGCAAAGCTGAATTACCTCAACAAAAGGAGTGTTTTAGTCCTTTTTTTTTGTTCAAAGGGGGTTTTTGGGTAACAAAAGTTTCACATTGAATCTTTCACCGATAGACTGCAGAAATACTGGGTGAGCAATTTCCACCATTTTATTTGATAGTCCTTCTTTCTCAGTGTCACTATAAAACTGACTCAGGGTCTAAACCCTCAGGCGTGTCCAACTTGGCTCCACCCTATCCCCTCAGGACCAATAGCTCTATACATTGGGGCTCAGTGGTAGAGCGTGCGGCTTCAGATCTGGTGCAGTGGGTTTGATCATGTTGCAGAGAGTCAGGAAAGACATCTGACCTTAATCCTCAATGCTGAGATAAATGTGAAGATACATTGTAAAGTGAGTAGTCACTAGACTAGAAAGAGCGCTATATAAAAATGAGTCCATTTACCATTGCCTTTAGCTTTGAAATCCATCACATTGGTATAGCAAACTGGTTTTACTACTATTACTACTACTACTACTACTAATCCTCATAATAGTATTCTCCTTTATAGAGACAGTGCATATGAATGAACATTTAGAATGTAAATACACCAGATTTAGCCACCAGGCTAATTTTCACTTTTTGTCCCAAACAGTTAAAGGTTCAGTACCTTGCTCAAGGACACCTGGGATACGCTGTCTGATGGAACCGAGGCTTGTACCACTAATCTTCCGATTACTAGATGACCACCCTACCTCCTGAGCTATGTTGCTCCTTAATCTGTGTGCGTGGTTTTTAAAGTGAGGATACAAATTGAAAAATTCTATGCACAGATTTGACTTCTCTTGCCCATGGCAGCTCATACCTACCCTTTGGTCTAATGCATATTCAATAGGTACATAAATTAAGTTTGCTGAGATGGCCACATGAGCTAAAATGCATTACAGCAGTAATGTTGTTCTAGCCCAATGGGCACACACTGGAGCGTGCGTGCGTGCGTGCGTGCGTATGCGTGCGTGTGCGTGTGTGTGTGTGTGTGTGTGTGACTGTAATGTATGCTAGTGAGTTTGTGATTCAGTAAACAAGGGGTGTGAAGTAAGTCTGAATAATGGATTCAGCCCCACTAAGAGTAATCAGTGAACCCTAAGCTCAGCCTATAGAAGTTTGATAACATCCTGAATGTCACAACACATGACGGCAAAGAAACCAAATCCTCTCTCTCTCTCTCTCTCTCCCACCTGTCACTTGCACCACATACATCAACAGTGGTAATACGTTACAATTTAGCTGGTCTGATTTAAACAACATTTAAAGAGCAGCAAATAAGGGCGAATTCCAGTTGAGCAGAGTTCACAAATCCCTGCCAGAGATTTTTTCCCTTATCAAAACCAAGTTGACATCTCAATGTTCGATAATTGGAATGAAAGTTACACA